>CAKOAT010098488.1:51376-202760 GCA_932364175.1 Eruca vesicaria subsp. sativa
TTCTTTAGCTGTTTCAAGTTTTGTGCTTGTTCTTTAGCTGTTTCATACTTAAATGATATTTAACTAAGGGACAACATAAAAGTTTCTACCAATAATCTGTATATTTTCTTGTGTTTCTTAACATTATCTCTTAATCAAAAAATAATAATAAAAAATGCTAAGAGACATAAAATTTGTCCCTGCAATAATGTTGCCCTTAGGGGATGTTCTTATAATTACAAAGGACATTGATTATTTTTGATAATCGATATTTATCCATACCTATAACATTAATGTAATACTTTTAATAGCAAGAATTTATCAATTGCTAGGAGAGGGACGAAGCACCCATGAATGTTCTATTTTCTGGAAAAGAATATACTTTAACTAATTTTTTATGCGTCATTGTAATTTGTAATTTACATTGATTATAATGTTTGCGCACCCATTCTAAAATATCTAAATTCGTCAAACTTAGAAAAAGTCCATGGTTTTTCTTTTATAATCACAAAGATAGGTCATCGATACAATGATACTAATCATAGATTATTAAAAGGTAAAGAAACTACGTGCAGACCATAACATACTAAGAAGAAAAAGAAAGAGAAGTTTAAGACAGTGATGCATGGAAACTGAAATCAAATAAACAAAATGTGGATATACTCTTAAGATGCCGTAGACTGCTTCTCCTATATCCTCTATAAATTTTCCGGTGTCTGTGGCATCAAAACCACAACCACTTCTCTTTACCTTTTTCTCTCTTGCCACGTCCTTCTCTGCCGCCACCGCTAACACAACGTGACGGTAAGCTTAGTTACAAATTTAGCACACACGCATACATATATGATGTTATGAATAAATGCATAATCAAAACTTTTGTTTGCACTCGCTTATAACTATTTGGTTATGTGAATTACAATTAAAGATCTCTTACAGTTATCTTGAATTAAAAAATATCTCATAAGTCTTGATTATATTAGCATTAAAAAATAAAATACATACGAAAAGTGAAAAACAAATACACAATATTAACTTTTTCACTGCATGCATGAAAACAGGAGAGACAAAGAGGTTAAGATGGCAGAACAACAACTAGGAGTGCTAAAGGCACTCGATGTTGCGAAAACGCAACTTTACCATTTCACGGCGATTGTCATCGCCGGTATGGGTTTCTTTACTGATGCATACGATCTCTTCTGCGTCTCCTTGGTGACCAAACTTCTTGGCCGCCTCTACTACTTCAATCCGTTGTCAGAAAAGCCTGGTTCACTTCCACCCCATGTTGCAGCTGCGGTCAATGGTGTTGCTCTCTGTGGGACTCTTGCTGGTCAACTTTTCTTCGGATGGCTCGGTGATAAGCTCGGAAGGAAAAAAGTGTATGGTATCACTTTGATCATGATGATCGTGTGCTCAGTGGCTTCCGGTCTCTCCTTCGGTAGCAAAGCCAAGGGTGTCATGACAACTCTTTGCTTCTTCAGGTACAATTATCATCATATAGTCACATATAGTTTTGAGATACATATTCGCATGTTATACAAAATTAGTCAGGTTCATAATTCATGTGTACTTGAAAAATATATAGCCACACAAATTAACTTATATATGCAATCAATTTGGTTCAGGTTTTGGTTGGGATTCGGTATTGGAGGCGACTACCCTCTTTCTGCCACCATTATGTCCGAATATGCTAACAAGAAGACTCGTGGTGCTTTCATCGCTGCTGTGTTTGCCATGCAAGGTGTTGGTATCTTAGCTGGAGGTTTTGTGGCGCTTGCTGTCTCTACCATTTTTGACAAAAATTTCCCAGCTCCTACCTATGCAGTCGACAGGGCTCTCTCAACCCCTCCACAAGCTGATTACATTTGGCGAATTATCGTTATGTTTGGTGCTCTACCCGCTGCCTTGACGTACTACTGGCGTATGAAGATGCCCGAAACTGCTCGTTACACCGCTTTGGTGGCAAAAAACATCAAACAAGCAACACAAGACATGTCCAGGGTCTTACAAGTGGACATTGAGATGGAGGAAAGAGCAGAGGAAATCGTGCAAGATCCTAGACTTAACTATGGCTTGTTCTCCAAGGAATTTGCCAAACGCCATGGTCTTCCCCTCCTCGGATGTACCTCCACTTGGTTCTTGCTTGACATTGCATTTTACAGCCAAAACTTGTTCCAAAAAGATATTTTCTCGGCTATCGGATGGATCCCTAAGGCAGCAACCATGAACGCAATCCACGAGGTCTTCATGATCGCTAGGGCACAAACACTCATTGCGCTTTGCAGTACAGTCCCCGGCTACTGGTTCACGGTTGCATTTATTGATATCATGGGAAGATTTGCGATTCAGCTAATGGGATTCTTCATGATGACCATCTTTATGTTTGCCATCGCCTTCCCATACGACCATTGGATCAAACCAGACAACCGCATCGGCTTCGTTGTTATGTACTCTCTCACCTTTTTCTTTGCCAATTTCGGTCCAAACGCGACCACCTTCATTGTACCGGCTGAAATCTTCCCGGCTAGACTAAGGTCCACATGCCATGGAATATCAGCTGCCACAGGTAAGGCTGGAGCCATAGTGGGTGCTTTTGGTTTCCTATACGCGGCTCAGCCACAGGACAAGACCAAGACGGATGCAGGATATCCACCGGGCATTGGAGTCAAGAACTCTTTGATCATGCTTGGTGTCATTAACTTTGTTGGTATGCTCTTCACCTTCCTTGTCCCTGAGCCCAAGGGTAAATCCCTTGAAGAGCTCTCCGGTGAGACTGAGGCTGAGAAATGATCAAATGAGATGTAATATTGTTTTTTTTGGTTTGTTTGAACTTTTTTTTTTCAAATTTATTTTCCCTTTGCGTGATGCACTACAAATGGATGTTTGTGATGTAAATTACTTCAATTTGTTACTTCCCTAAACGAAAATCTTGTAATCCACCCTATTTTCTAACCACCAATGTCCAAATAACCTTTCATCGCTAAAATCTTTTGAGATATGAATCCAGGTGATAATTAATCAATCAAGGTGATAATTATTACATAGTTTGGGAAAGAATATAATAACAAATCCGTACATGTTTTGTCACCTAGATTCAAAAAGGATAATATCATTAATATAGAGTTAGAATATCATTGATATAAAATATTGAACTTGATTTGTATTAGAGATAATATATCCCACAACGAATTATATATTACTGGATTGGTTATAACCATTTATATATTAGTTAAGGTTCCGATGTGGGATATATTATCCCTAATATTCTCAAGATGATGGCTCTTACCTACCAGAAATCTCGAAATTTTAAGACAGTTATACTCAGTCGAGCGAGGCAAGTACGAAAATTATTCCTAGTCGGAAGGTTAAACACGACATATATACCCGATCGGAAGGTTAATCAATTAATTAGGAATTTAGGACTTTTTAGGATCTAAGTTCTGATACCATATTAGATTCAGGTTTATTATGTGTTTTTAACTTAAAATCAATTGGTGATTACTGTCTTGGTTCTCTAATCCTTTATATATTATTTAAGATCCCTTTGATTTTCCGATGTATGATGTATTATCCCTAATAATTGCCATCAGAATTTTGGTCAATATGTAGCGCAATATAGTAAATACTATACAATTTAATAATGTTAGAACTATGAATATAGAGAGAAATGGTCGTATTGACTTGATAAATAATACATTGTACAAAGAGGATATACTGTATATACAACGTGAGAGAGCTTTAGAAGATATCGATTATCTGTACAAAATATTAGTGTAATATCTTCTAACCATAATAACTAGATACGATCGAGATATGTTAGTATCCCAAAATGAACATTCGGAGGAAAGTCCAATCTTGGAAGAATAAGCCTCAAGAAGAGATAGCGAGACAGGTTTCGTTAAGGCGTCAGCTAACTGGTCTTTAGTAGTAGATACGTGCGCAACACAAAGAAAGTCAAGATGTACGAACTCCTTAGTGAAGTGATAATCTAGAGCAACATGTTTCATTCGCAAATGAAAGACCGGATTGGCTATTAAATATGTTTCTCCAACATTGTTGCAATATACTGTTGGTTGAGCTGCTGATTTGATACCCTACTCGTAGACCAGCAATGATATCCAACAAAGTTCTGAGGCTGTGTCTGGTACAGTTCGATACTCGCTTCGGTTGATGAGCATGATAATGTTTTCTGCTTTTTTCAAGGACCAAGCAACAGGATTCGCTCATGTGTTATGCCGCTTACTTCTGAGCCTCTAGAGATTACGTTGATTATCCTATCCTATCGAAATGGTGTGGCAGGGGAAGTTCCCACTGGTTAGCTTGTCGCCTCCTTGTTGAGGAGATTCTTGCCTTGTATGAGAGGAATTTCCAGAGGTTTCTTTTCTTTAATAATTCGTTCCATTTTGTGATTGTGGTCATTATGAAAATTGCACCACAAGTTTGGGTTCCAGATGATCTCTGAGCTCACATGACCTAGGGCCCATCCGCCTCAAAACATTAACCAATTCCGGCCTTGAGATGGGCATGTGAGAGATATCTGGGGAACACTCTCTGCCTGTTTGGTCCACATGGTTGGCAGGATTGTTGGTTCCGTCATACCAAAGGAGTTTTAAGAGGATTTGAAGAAATTATTTTCTTCTCTTCTAATCCTAAAACCTAAAATAAAAGAAAGCTAAAAGAATTGCATCTAAACAATGATTTGAAGAAACATAAAAATAGAGTTAGGAGTCGGTAAAGGATCTTTTATAAATAAGAGAAACTTTGGGGTTAAGTTACAATTCTGGAAAATTCATTAAAGTACGTTGGTTTGTTGATTTGGAGGAGTGTCGATCGTCATCCAAGTTGGTGTCGCTCGATGCCCCTTGAATCTCTTAATTTCTGGACAGCTTCTTCTCACGAGTCAAACGGACCACTTTTCAGTAAAACATGCATATAACTTTTGATCTAGAATCCTGATTGACCTCAAACCGATGGAATTGGAAAAGTAGTTCAAAGATATACCTTGTTTCTAAATATAAGATCAATCTAACCATGGGAAGATCTCATTCCATACCTAAACTTCTGACGCATCTGCATAATTTTGCACCTCAAACAGTTCTAAAATCTCCAAAAAATTTCAAAACGTACATGAACCTAGTGTAACACAAAACAACACCAAAACTACTCCAAACACATATAATATATTCTAAATAGGAATTACACATTGGCCTAAAAGTGGTAAAAAAATGATATATCACAGCGATTACAGGAAAGTAGTCGGATAGGGTTTCAGCTCTTCAGTGATGAGCTTGTTTTGTAGTATTTTAGATTTTGAACCTCTTTCTGGCTGAACCCATTAGAGGATTTTGTTTATTTGGGCTTTTTATTTTTATTTTGTTTATTTTAGTTTTATCTTTTAGTACCTATTGTACGACAAAACAAAAATAAAATAATGAAAGCTTTTAAAAAATATTTAACTTGGGCATTTGAAAGAGCTTAGCTATCGTTTGTGGATTTATTAATTGTTAATGTATGTCCAAGGGGGAGGGGAAAGGGGGAGAGAAAGAGAGAGAAGAGTGTTTATGTTATTAAAAATGTCTATCTTACAATACTAAAAGTTGAATATAATCAACTCTCAACATGTCTACCTCAGCATATTAAATCAACTAATCATAAAAATTTATTTTGCATGTCATCATGTTTTATATGGATACATATTTACGCGGGCTTTTCATTAAGGGCTTATAACATTGTCCTAGCTCAATTTCCAACTGTATCGCTCGCCTCTTCCACTTCATCATTGTCGTTCCAGGTTTCGCAAGTCAGCGTTTCGTGGAGTTATTACGAGCCATGCTAAACTTCTACCGAATGTTTGCTCCAACTACAACCATGTAGAAACTCCTCACCTTCCCCCTTTCCATATTCTCACTATATAAGTCCACTGTGATATTCAGTATCAAAATATTCCTCATCGTTTGATCTCTGGTACTTCCAAATCACAAGTTCTCTCCATCGCCTCCGATCTTGGTTACATTTGCACTCCTCCACCATATTGGATAACATTCCAATCGCTTCTCTAATTCAATAGCTCATAAATTGAATATAATCAGCACAGGAATTTGGTTTCAGAATTCTTTGATTGGCTGACTATAGTACCCACTATGGATGCTGATGTTAGAATTATTTGGAGAACAAAGGATATGTGATTTGTAATTTTAACTAAATTCTAAATCTTTCCTACGAAAATTGAATATGAATCTGCCCTTAACTAGAGAAGACGAATGGTTATTTATTTGTGTAATGAGCTACATTTGTGATCCTTTGTATTCATATAATTTAACTAATTGAATCAAAATACATTACATCTCTAATTTATTATTAACTAGGGTTAGCCCGCCCGTATAGTAAAAACTACTTAACATAAATTTATATTACTTTTGAAATATGTATTTTTCTTATGTTTTTTTTTGTAGTTTTCCTCAATATTTTTTTAGTTTTTGGGCTTAAATTTAAGAATCGAAAACTGTTAAATTCATCTTTTTGGTGATTTCGCTTTGATGAAACATAAAATAAATATTGTTGACGAATCTTTTAAATTTTTATTCTTTATGAGTTTTGCGTGTATATATATATTTTTTTTATATTATGTATTTTTGGTTTTGTTGTGCATTTCATTGAATATAATTATTTATTTTTATTGAGATTTTAAAAAATAATTAACTTTAATTATATATTTTTTGGTCGTGGGTTTTCATAATTTCAATTTCTCTAAGTTTGAATTTAGTGATCCAAAAATTTTCATTGTATCAACTATTTAAAACTGAAATATCATAGTACATATATTTTTCATTATTATAGCTTATAAAAATTATCTTTTTATTTTTTAAATTTAACTATTATTAGATTATATTATGTATTTTGACAGTAGTAGAGGAATAGAATTTGATTTGTTTCGTTTGAAATATTGTGATGATGGTTTATGTGGATTATTGATTTGTTAACTCTCATTTCCATTTTGTTTCTTTTAGTATTTATTTCTTATTGGAGTTTTGTTAACTCTCTCACTCCTCTGTTTTCCTTGAGATGACTTTCTCGTTCAAAAAAACTATGTAATATTTCTTGAGAACCTTGATTATTATATATACCGTAACTTTGGTTAATAGGGAGCACCAGAGAACTTGGTTGATGAGGAGAAAGTGGATGAATTGATAGCATACCATGGTCACTTTTTAATAACTCCGTCGAATGAATTGAGCGAGAGACGTTCAGACGGAGGTTACATGACATACCCCAGAAAAAGAACTTGTGACAACATAGATTAGGCTTCATCTTCTTCTCTCTGCAGAATAAGTCTACTAAGAAAGTGATATGCCCAGAGTACCATTGGAATTTGTAGGACAAATGAAAAGGACAACAGTTGATAGGAGGAAGCAAAATGAAAGGGGTTAGAAACAAAGAAGATTCAAGATAGTTTAGAGTAAATACTCGGTGCCGAAAGAATAATTCTATATTAAATAATGTATTCAGCTTAATAGCAGTACGTTTTCATTTGGCTACATTAGTAGTATTTACATTGCTGAAAAGAATGTAATTGATAACAATTATCATAACATTTTTCTTTGTCGACTTTTTTGTATTAAGCCTTAAAAGCCAATCTAAAGTACAAATAGTTCAAGCCCAAGAGTTTACAATTGCATTCAGCCCAATGAAGCCTGTAAAATGAAATAAGAATGATAGCATAATCTCCACGTGTTGTTACGTGGCTTATACTCCTCGTGAAACAAAGATCGAGATTTTCACTGAACTCTTGCCGGTCGGACGTCTCTATTGTCGTTCTCCAATCCCGTTTTGCTTGATAACATTATATTAAAAAAAAAACAAAAAAAAATTATCATATCGAAAATATCTATTTCTTTCTTACATCTATTTCTCCTCTCTTCTCCCCATTGCTATTTTGTTCTTCTAATTCTATCTTTTTGTAGCAAACAGATAAGCTACTCAAGCCTTATTAGAAAGATTGAGAATATGGATTGTAGAGAAGCAAAGTTACTTTTTTATATTTGAAGATACACTGCCTTACACTAAAAGAACTCGCATTGATGGCGAGATCATGGTTAATGGAAAAATCTGAAATCAGACTGTTTCGGTTGATGAAAAGAAGATCAGAATTCGTGATCAAAAGACTGACTTAACACGGTCAACAGGCCATAAAGAAAATTAACCTTGGCCCACAAACACATAAAGCCCATATTATGTTAAATGTAAAAAAGTGCAGAGTTTTTATTTGTTGGACACTTGTCGATTTGGGAGGAAGTGAATTTGTGATGTGGCAGAGCTGTAGGGAAGAAAAGTCTTCTTTATATAATTAGATTATTAATAACCTTTTTTTCACTTCTTCATATTCACTTATGTTACTTAATTGTTATGTTTTTGACGATTAAACACTAACGTCATATTTTATAGAAAAAACTATATATTTCTTTTTAAATGATTAACAAAACTAATTAATATCGACTTCAACGGTTTGTTTCATTTTTTTATAAATAAATATTACAAATAAATTATATCTCTAATTTATAATTATTAATAACCCCTCTTCACTTCTCCATGTTCACTAATGCTACATAAATGTTGTGTTTTTAACAATAAACTAATATAATTACTATTTAATACAAATTAAACATTATAATTAAATAAATTATTACATAATAAACACAAAAAGTCATATTTTTACATTTATTTTTAAGCGATTAACAAAAAGTGTTTTGAAATAAAATATTGGCTTATTTATCTCTCACTCTTCTTAATCGAAGTAAGACTCACTACAAATGAATATTCATGATTATGCTTTTGGATATAGACATCTAATTAGAAAAACAATCATTAAAACTTTGAAATTAA
This sequence comes from Eruca vesicaria subsp. sativa, assembly GCA_932364175.1. NCBI lineage: Eukaryota > Viridiplantae > Streptophyta > Magnoliopsida > Brassicales > Brassicaceae > Eruca > Eruca vesicaria. Next base: position 60,233 of record CAKOAT010098488.1, read on the forward strand.
TTAAATCATATTAAAATATATATATATATATATATATATATATATATATATATATATAATTTCTTTTGTAAAAAATAAGAATAATTAAAAATAAGTACCAATCTATAATTAGCTTTTTTCTTAAAAATAATATATGAATAATATATTTTTAAATTTGAACTAACATTGTTCATTGTTTAATTTAAAAAAAAAAAACAGAATAGAACTGGAACAAAATATACTTCAAAATAAAACAAAAAGTAAAAAAGAAAGAAGGATTGAACATTGTCTAAGAATCTAAGTTATTTACTCTTTTAGATATTTGAATCATATTAGACTTCTTACTTCTTTCATATAATCATATTTTTTAAAACGTGTTACAAAACCTCCTCAAACAAAATATTTTCACTTTTACAGCAAAGAGCAAAAATATGGTAAAGTAAAGAAATAGGAAAATCACAATGAACCAAACAAAAAAAATATTTTTAATAAAAAACAAAATAAGACCAATAGCAACACAAAAATCTAAATTGTAAAATAAAATTATAGTATATAACTCGCGTTGCGCGAGAAAATCTCTAGTGTTATTAAAAACTTGGATATCTGACAAAGGAGACATAGCCTCTTTATACAAGTTCATATCCATGCGGGATGGTGGAGATCAAACCGAATCAACAGATTTTAGATTTTAGTTTTATTTTTTGGTTTTAGATTGTAGTGGTTAGTTTTTTATTTTCAGGGTTATTTTTTTGATTTCAGATTTTGATTATGGTATTTATTTTTATATTTTGATTTGTTTTCTTTTGTTGTATTTTCTAGTTTTTCAAAAAAAAAAAAACTAATACATTATTTAAAAATAATACAATAAAAACAGGAATAAAATATTTCGAAATTACTATTAAATTAATCAAAGTTATCAAAATATAATAATTATTATTTAAAATAAATATCACATTAACATTTTTTAATTAGTGTATTTTTAAGAAAATTATGTTTACTAAAAACATAAATCACAACATATGTATAAATTATATTAAAATACTTAAATTTGGAAACAACTTAAACAATTTTCATATATAAATTATTTTTAATTTTAAAACCTGAATTGGCATATTTTATTTTTATAATAAGGAGTATTATGTACTTTTATTGATAAAATTTAATGTGTTATAAATTTTAATTATTATTTAATTTTATAATAATTTTTTAAGAACGAAATTATTTTATATAAATTAATAACTAAATATTTAAAATTAATTACATTGTATATGAGTATCAAGAAATACAGATATGAAACACAAATAAGTTATTTCATATTATTGTTTAAATAATATCTTATGTACAAAAACTTTTATGAGAATTTCATCTTTATAAAACTATTAGTTCATTTAATTAGTAATTAAAATGCACCAAAAAGAAAAGAAAAACTGTTTTTTATTAAAAGACAACAAAAGTTGATTTTTGTATTTTTCATAAATTGATCAAAACTTTGACAAATTAGTTTTCCAAATTTTAGGGAATCTATTTCTTAAACATTTTGATTGACAAATCAATTAGCTTTTACAATAATAAAAACTAAAATCTAATCTTGATTGGATGAAAAATAGCTTTTGAAAAAACAAACCAAAAGCTATTTCAAAAACCACATATTCACCACCTAAGTGTTGGTGGGCTTGCTTCTCTTTGGGTTGGCATATTTCCTTTGCTAATCTATGAACAAATTTAGGGTGTAGGTAGTGATGGCAATTGGTACCACCCGCCCCGCACAGACCCGCCCCGCCGCGGTCTCCATTTCCGGTGGTCCCCTGCGGGCCGTCCCGCAATGACCCGCGGTGCAAAGAACATATGACCAAACCCGCCCTGCAAGCTTGATGGGACTTCGCGGGTCAGCCAGCGGGACTTGAAGTGATGATGATCCAGATTTGGCTTTCAGACCTTGTTTTGTTGTTTGGTTGTTGCTTGGGAAGCAATGTACCGGAATTGGAACTCTTCACCTACAATGCAAAACAACACATGCTTAAAACAAGAACAACACGTTGATTAACACCAAAGGAACAAAATGTTTAGAATTTATCATGCATGGAAGACTCTTTGGTATTAACAACCGGAATTGGAACTTGGAAGACATTTTTGTATTAACAACACTAGCCCTAAACAACATGTTTACAATTTATCATGCTTCATTACTCGATAGACTATCACCAAAAGAACAAACATGCACATGTAAAATAAAACACCAAATTTAGTCTTAACAAAATATAAATAAATGAAACACCAAAGTTAAACAATGAAATCCCAAGTGTAAATAAAAACCAAATCCAAACAAACAAATATCAAATGTTAATAAGAGCAAAACACCAAATCAAAATAACAAATTCAAGCCTCTTCTTCTTCGTCTTCTCCATCGAAAATAGATTCAAAAGATGGTAATGTCCCTTCTTCGCCATCAATTTCACCTTCTGAAAAATATCAATAACTGAAGTTAATTACTCTTAATGGTCATAGTGTCGAATCTGATATAGTAATGAATCATTTACCATGTTCATAAGCTTCATATCCTTTGATCCAATTCCTTGTACATATCAGAGCTTGCACATTCTTTGGAAGCAAACGACTCTTGTATTTATTAAGGACTCGCTATCCAATGCTAAAAAGAGAATTCTGAAGCCATTGTTGTGATAGGAATACTTAGAAGATCACAAGCCATTGCAGCAAGATCACCATATCTATGAGCATTATCTTTCCAGAAGTCAAGAATGTTCATGCTCCGGAAATTTTCAAATTCCAAAGCTGGCTCATCAAGATAAGCTTCTAGAGCTGTCTTTCCACTCGCAACGCCACTGACTTTACGAAATGCAAAGAAATCCTAAAATGGCTCAAAATAATTATTTAAAAAAAAATTAAATAGAATGCAAAAAAGTGGAAGAAAACACTCACATCATAGTTCCCAAACATTCCCATAGATCCTTCACCACAAGTTTCCTGTGGAACCGTCTGGCGTGGCTCTGTAGAAGGTGAATTTGTCTTGGATTTTTTGTCATAAGACTCAAAAAGAGTACCAAGATTTGTGCACAAGTTCTTCAATTTTGCATCACGTGTGCTCATGTCAAGCTTGCCTAAGCAATATTCGACAATTGAGAGCTTAAAACGTGGATCAAAGATTGCTGCCATTGCAAAAACTCCACTAACTTCTTTCCAATACTTATCAAACTTCTCTTTCATCGGTGGCACCATGTCTCTAATAATCTCATCTTCGCTTTCTTTAGGCATCTGAAGCCAATCATGAATCATCCAGACCTGATAGAAATACAAGTTCGAAGTCGGGTAATGCAAACCTGACATCAAACGTGTGATCTCAGCAAAAGGCCCCAAAAAAACAGCTTATCTTCTCAACTCGTGTCCATTCCTCAACTGTAGGTGCCATTTTATAACCTCTCTTATCAAATGTCTCCAACTGAATGAATGTCTTTCGATACTTGATGGCTCTGTCAAGCATATAGTATGTAGAATTCCATCTTGTTGAAACATCTAATATCAGACCCGCATCTTCATTTATTTTCGCAGCAGCCACACATTTTGCGAACAATACTTCACGCGTTTCCGATGCTGTTACATACTTAACGCTCTCTCTTACTTTGTGCAAAGACTCTTTAATAACCTTCAAAACATCTTGCACTATGAGGTTAAGTATGTGAGCTGCACATCTGACATGAAAAAACTCTCCGGCACACAACAAGTCATCCCTCAACATCAGCTGCGATTTGACAATATCTTGCATCGAGTCATTACTCGTAGCATTATCTAATGTGAGAGAGAACAACTTTTTTCAATATCCCACTCTTGCAGTGATTCAAGGAGCTGTGTCACAACTTGCATACCATTATGTGGTGGTGGTATAGAACAAAACGCCAAAATTTTGGAGTTTAACTTCCAATTCCGATCAATGTAATGCGCAGTCACACACATATAACCCTCTCGCTTAAGAGACGTCCACACATCAGATGTCAAGAAAACTCTTCCAAGAAGACTTGACAATTCCCTCTTCAGCGTATCTCTCTCGCTTTCATACAAGCGAAACACATCAGACTTCGCCGTGTTTTGATAAATGAATTGGACATCATCATTCAGATACTTCCAAGTGTCTCTCACCTTTTCATACTCCACATAGGAATATGGTAGATCATGCTGGACTATTGTCTTAGCTACCAACTGCCTAAACACAAGATGATCATACTTGCGAGGTTGTAATTTGCCTTCACCATCGAGCTTCATCTTGCCGTTCATCCTTGTATACTTTTTGCATCTCAGCCTATGCCTTATGAATGCCAAAGTTCCATGCGAGTGGGAGCTCCAGGCATACTCATTCTTACAGTGAATGCATTTAGCCTTCTCCTCGCCATTGGGTTACAACAAAATCATTCCAAACCTTAGACCTTTGCCTACTCTCCCTCTTATTGTCATCCAAATTGGGTTCATCAGAATCATCACCCACATTAATATCCTCAGATTCCTCACCAGCCACTGGCTGCTTAGACTCCAAAGTTTTCTTCTTTCAATTATTTGGAGTCGGCTTTGAAGACCTTCTTCCTCCACGTATTATAGCAACACTCGGCTTCTTCTTGCTTTGAGTAGCCTTTGAAGAGGTTGCAAATCCACTGGATATTGATGACTGAGTCATGGGTTTCTTTGAGAAACTAATTTGCTTGCGAGGGTGGGAGGGTTGAGTTGGAGGAGCTGTGATTTCGACATCAGTATCAACTTCATCATCATCAGAACCAACTTTTATCAGCCTCCGTTTCCGCTCTTGCTTCTTTCCACCCGAACAGAGATCCTCATCCTCAGCCTCAGCAGTAGCGTCAAGAGATGCCAGCAGTCCTTGAGTCTCAAGGTCACAGGTATTCAATGGCTTGAAATTAGGATCATAAGTCGCAAATTCACAAGTATCCAGTAGCTTGAAATTGGGATCCATCGCCTCTTCTTCTCTCAAGTTTCTTTGTTTGATTTTAGTTTAACTCACGAAATAAGTCGTGAGAAACTTGGAAGCCGTGAGTTTAGGTTTAGTTGTTAGGGTATTTTTGTATTTTTAATGTTAATTTTAAATTTTTTGAATTATCTTATTTACTATTGGTCAAGTTTTATAATATTTTTATAAGTTAATTTATAACTCTAGTGACGATCAAGCAATATCAAGAGTCCGATAACCTAGCATGATTCAATTTTCTACTACACAAGTCAGCACCAGCTAGGGCAAGTACCTTTACTTACTTTGAATGTTTGTGTCTTGTTGAGATCAGAAGAGACATGTCCTCATCAGCAGTCTTTGAGGGACAATCAGCTTCTCTACATGCAATTTTGCGACAGGCAGTTATATTGTCAATTATAAATAGCATTTATATCTTTAAGCTTAAGGCTAAGACAAACAAATGTTTACCAATATGGAGATATCTGTTTTTTTTTTTTTTTTGTAAATCGGGATGGGTTCGGGCCTTAATCCCCCCCAGCCCGGAGACAGCCTGCGTCTGTACCTTTTACGGCCCTGGACACTCCTCCCCGCCCGAGATATCTGTTTGACACCTTAATATAGTCAGATCAATCCATTCAAAAAAATAGAAAGCCTGCAAGGAAAATGAAGTCAGCAAAGAAAAAGAAGTAAAGAAGTAGTGGTAGTCTAGTAATAACTTTTTGGGGTTTTGTGTATACTCTTTCAGTTCTAAGTTAAATTATGACTGCTTAGCCAATATAGGTTTGGCCCTCGACCCAAATTGTTAACATAGTGGGATGTAATATGACATTAGTAGGAACACATTCCAAATTCAGATGACGTAGCGTGGTAAACAACCTGTTCTGTAGCAATAATTGTCTTCCTCCTAAACCTGATCAAATCAGTCCATATCACAAAAAAACAAATTAAATCACATTAAAAAAGGACCTACAATAAAAAAAAGAACTAAAAAGAAAAAGGCAGATCTAAAATTAGTATAAATAAGAAGACACTTCAAAAAAAAAAAGTCAAAATCAGACACTTCTTAGTATACAAAGCCGAAAAGACCTTGTTTTCTCATAAAAACATAAATCCGGCGATTTTATTTCTGTTATAGTGAACTTAAATGGTTTGATATCTTGTTAAATGATATGTAGCCAGCCCTATAAAACTTTGGCTATAATAATAAAACATATTTTCTTCCTCAGCTGATTAAAACATTTTTTTGGTATCTAGCTAATTGCGTAGCTATTCACTATAGGAGGAGTCGCAAGTGGTTGTTATTCTCATTGTGTTTGGGTTTCTTTTGATCTGGTTCTCGTTTTTTCTTGTTTAGATTGTTAAGTTAAGGTTCTTTGTTTGTTTTCTCCTTGCGTCTCCCATGTGTGGGTTGTTGTCTCCGGGAACCTTTGTTTGGTTTATCGGCTATGTTTCTGCCTTGTTTTGTAGTAAACGCCGGAATATGTAATTGATCCTTGCTTGAATATAAATCCTTTAGTGTTAAAAAAAAAAAACTAGTTTCCAATAGCTATTGACGAATTTTGACTTCATCAACACGAAATTTTCTTAAATTCACCATCGAATTTTGTTATATTTAGATAGGCAGAATTCAGATTCAACAATCTTTATTAGATTATGATTTCTTCACACAAAAAGATAAACAACAAATTTTACAGGAAATCAAATGGACGAAATAACTATAGCATTTGGTTCATATTTAAAGAGACTTTAGTTTCTTCCGGAGGTATATATCAACCACAGACTAGGCAGTCTCATCATTGTCATTTTCACCTGAAAGCTCCTCAAGAGACTTTCCTTTGGATTCAGGTACTAAAAACGTCATGAGCATACCAACAAAGTTGATTACACCAAGCATGATCAATGAGTTCTTGACACCAATACCCGGTGGATATCCTGCGTCTGTCTTGGTCTTATCCTTTGACTGAGCTGCGTATAAGAATCCAAACGCCCCCACGATGGCTCCCGCCTTTCCTGCTGCGGCTGATATCCCGTGACAAGTAGATCTCAATCTAGCTGGGAAGATCTCAGCGGGAACAACAAATGTAGTTGCATTTGGACCGAAATTTGCAAAGAAGAAAGTCAGGGAGTAAATAATGACAAATCCGATACGGTTGTCCGGTTTGATCCAATGGTCGTAAGGAAAAGCTATAGCAAACATGAACACGGTCATGAAGAAGAATCCCATTATTTGGATTGCGAATCTTCCCATGATGTCAATAAACGCGACTGTGAACCAGTATCCAGGGACGGTACTGCATAGTGCGATGAGAGTCTGCGCCCTACCAATCTTGTAAACCTCGTGGATGGCATTCATTGTAGCCGCACCAGGGATCCATCCAATGGCAGAAAATATATCTTTTTGAAATAAGTTTTGACTGTAGAATGCAATGTCAAGCAAAAACCAAGTCGAAGTAGTTCCAAGGAGAGGAAGTCCATGGCGTTTAAGGAAAGCCTTGGAGAACAAGCCATAGTTAAGCTTTGGATCTTGAACAACCTTTTCAGCAATTTCTTCATCAGCTTCCAGCTCCACCTGCAAGACTTTAGACATGTCTTGTGTGGCTTGTTTGATGTTTTTGGCAACCAAAGCAGTGTAACGAGCAGTTTCGGGCATCTTCATTCGCCAGTAGTAGGTCATAGCCGCGGGGAGAGCACCCACCATAAGGATGAGACGCCATAAGTAATCAGCTTGAGGTACGGTCGAGCCAACAGGGTCTACACTGTAGATAGGTGATGGGAATTGATGATCAAAAATGCTCGAGAGTATTAGCGCAACAATGCCTCCAGCCAAGATCCCAAATCCTTGCATAGCAAACACGGCCGCGATGAACGCACCACGAGTCTTCTTGTTTGCATACTCTGACATGATCGTTGCTGAGAGTGGATAGTCACCTCCAATACCAACTCCAAGCCAAAACCTTTTTCCAAAGTTGTCAAAAATTCACAATTTACATCAATCCAATTATTTTACAGTATCAGAAAACACTAACTGTCTTCTTCATGTTACATTTGTTTCGTTTCAATATAGCTTTTTGAAATGTTAAATTTAGATATCTATTATACTCGAGTGTGTTTGAAATTATTAATAAAAGAAATACCTTATGATAACTCTAAAAATAATTTATCACAAAAATAGCTTTCAGTAGTCAAAATGATCAAAACAGATTTCATTAAGAGTAACTATACCTCTACTTTACATAAATAGTAAATTAAATAAATGTTTAATAATTATTTTTTAAATGAAATTTTTATTTTTGAAAAATATTTCAAAGCTTTTTGTTCAATTTTTTGGGTTTATGAAGACATCTTTTAATAAGTATAATATCTTCCTAAAATTTGGGAAGGTACTGATAATTTTTTATAAAATCTTCATAAAATTTATGAAAACTTTCATAATGGGATATTTCAACATGTATTTATGAATACTTTATTGAATTTGAATTATATGTAAATTTAGTAAGATATTCTTAAAATGTATAATATATTTCTTAAGTTTCGGAAAAACTTCCAGCTTTTAGTATCTAAATTTTATAAAGATATTATACATATTTAAAAGCCTTTTCGTAAATCAAATTATTCAAGAAGTACCTGAAAAAGCAAAGAGTGGTCATGACACTTTTGGGACTATTTCCAAAGGAAAGACCGGATGCGACAGAGCAAACGACCATCATAATCAAAGTGATTCCATAAACTTTTTTCCGGCCTAGTTTGTCTCCAAGCCACCCAAAAAAAAGTTGACCCATAAGTGTCCCACATAGAGCCACACCATTGACCGCGGCCGCCACTTCTGGTGGGAGTGTTCCCGGCTTAGCTGCTCCGTCCTTGTGGTAGTAGATGCGGCCTAACAGCTTCGTGACCAATGAGATACAGAAAAGATCGTAGGCATCGGTGAAGAAACCCATTCCGGCGATAACAATCGCCGTGAAATGGTACAGCTGTGTTTTAGCTACATCGAGTGCCTTTAGCACTCCTAACTGTTGACTATCAGCCATTTGCTTTCTTCTAGTTTATCTACAAAGGCAATAACAAGCATTACAGCTAATATATATCATATATATTAACTTATATTTCACGTTCCATAAGAAGACAGAGAGTTTAACGTTTGTGGCATAAGAACTGACGATTATCTAAAAAAAAAAAAAGACTCACGATTATCTAGTTGAAAACGTCTATAGAAATTTTAACTTCGTTTATGTTTTCTGACATCTGATTTGTTCTGCGCGAACTCGAACAATCCATCTACTTGATCCTATACTTTAGTTACAGTATTTGAGCGTGGACTTACGGAGAAGTAGTTTGATCCCGAACACGTGGTGGTAACTTTAAAGAAATATACAGGAAAAGAGACTCCAACACTTGGTGGTAACTTTTAAAAATTAACTAACCTTTATGTTTCTGATGAGGCTCCTGGGTTTTAAGAGCGACTGAAGAAAGAGATGCTTACAACTTTTGACGTAAGTAGACTGACTATAAGATACCTCAAAGTTAGAAAATGCGTGTTCTACTTATAGACCAAATTATATCTCAAAGTCAACGTACGTAACTACATATTGGAATCCAAAGAAGCATATACTCTCATCTTGTTTCTGTTTTATAAATTCTATTACAATAAGAACCTCAATAATACGTAATGATAATGAAACTATTGTCGTATGAACTAATTAGCCGCTTCAATCGTTTACTATATATATGTCATAGTCAGCATATATATATATATGATATTTTTTCAGCATAATAAACGCGTATACTATAATATATACATATAGTTTTAGGACCGATTGATGCATTATTTTCGAATGGTATGATATATATTCTTAAATTCATGAGAAATATGTATAAATCTTGTTTCTGTTTTATAAATTGTAAGAATATCAATAATACGTCATGATAAAGAAACTACTCTCATGCAAATTTACCCCCACTTCAATCGCTTACTATATGTCATAGCTGACATTTATATTGATTGAAAGTAGCCAAAAAAAAATATTGATATAGTTTTATGACCGATTAATGCATCATTTCGAATGGTATGATAGACATTCTTAAATTCATGATATCTTGGTCGTATATATATATTATTTAACTTATATAAATAATAAGAACCTCAATAGTACATAATGATAATGAAACTACTCTTTAACAAAAAGATAATGAAACTACTCTCGTATGAACTTAGCCGCTTCAATCGTTTACAATGTAATGTTAGTCAACATATAATATGATATATGAATATAGTTTTCTATTAATATATGATTAGAGTTTATGAACGATAATGCATCGTTTTTAATTATATCATAAATGTTCTTACATTCCTGATATATTGAAATATGTAAAGATTTGTGTTGCCTTGCTTTGTGTATAAATATTAGTATTTTTCTGAGAGGTGACGGTTGAGTGATACAAATCTTCTTCACATTCCGTTGTAACAAAAACATCTCAGTCAAAAAAAAAAGAAGTACATCTTAAAATGATTTTTTATTGGAGTATTTGTAATAAATATCTCCACGTTACCAAACGGCGTGTATAAAATAACTAGAATAAATGTAGTTCACATTACGAAGTGGATAGGATTCATATCCTAGCCCGACGAAAACGTTAGAATGTCAAAACACAAAATTAAAATACATGACCAAAAGGAGTTCTCGTTATTTATTTTTTGTTTTATTTTATATTGACTGAGAATTTCTAATTTGCTGGTAAGACAAGCAGTCACTAAGAGGAAAATGTCTTAACTTAAATCGAACTGATCTCTGGTAATTATGGTACATTCAGTTTGATTTGGTTAGTTATGGCAAACGTTTCGGTTGCATTCGTATCAAGTGAAAACAAGTATGTACTTTTTCAAACTTATTGCTTTTTTTTGGTAAAATGTTAAAATTTTATACCAATTTTAATTTATGACAGATTTTATAAAGATAAACTTGTAGCAGAATAAGAAAATTTAAACTAAACAAACATGTACTAATACGGTAAAGAACCCAGCCCCGTAGAAATGGTAGAATCAGGGTCGGATATAGGATGAAATTTAATCGGGGTCACCCGCAGATTTTTCACTATATATAATTTTTTGGATTGGGAGCATTGTACAAATGTCAAGCTATTTCTTTTGAAAATTACAAAAAGTAGACGAGGTCACGTAATCCCATTACTCCCTCTCTCCGTCCGCCACTGGGTAGAACAAGCCTAAAGTCAGCTAAACAACCAAACAGGCTAGGATCAAGAGAAACCGAGACAAGTTGAAGAAGAGAGCCAAGTACCACGAGCTACCGAAAGAAAGGCACCTTCAAACCTTAAAACAACGGCTTCTGCAGCTTCCGACCACTCCGCTCAAACCTGACTCGGACTAAGAATCCAAACTTATTGCTTTTGTTTTTGGAAACGTGTATTTTTTATCGCTTGGAAAGTTTTACTTTTACAACGGATGCTTATTTAAAAAAAAAAAAAAACCTTGCTTGTGTTCTAAATAGCATGTTATGAAACGGCAACTAGTAGAAAAAAAATATTTGTTTGTATATCGGTTCTTGACTCTCTTTTTTTTCTTTAGAAATTGTCGACTCAATTTCAGGTTCATGTAAATAAATCAAGAATAAAAAATACTTGAGTCAACTTGACGCTATAACTTGCACAATTCATTTTCTTGAAGTATATTCAAATTTTAATTTCTTGGGTGCGGTTATACAATCCGATAGGATAAAATCTGAAGTTAATTTTTGTTTTTTTAACCCGATCAGTTAGTCTACTATTCAGCAAAAAACTGAACCGGTCAAATACTGAATTTCTGTGAAGATATGTGCGTTACTTGCTTAAAAATGGTGTTACTTGATATTGTGTAGTTTGAGAACCCAAGCCAAATATACATATTAACTATGAGCTAATTAGTATCCCCTAAAAGATTTATATCGACGTGGTTGTGTTGACCATTCATATTAATATATAATTTGTTACAAGAGGGCCACAAGTTTCACCTACATATGTTCACATTAAATTATTTTATATGTTAATTTGTCAATGGACGTAGATTAAGGACTGGGCATAAATTAAGACAATTATATGGTAAAAAATTACGACAAAATAGATTGTCCCCACCAACAGCTAATTCCAGCACGTAAACAACCCCGAACTACAAGCAAAAAGAATGTGACAATAATGATCCATATGAACTATATAATTCTAGAAAAACAGAATTGTATATAACATGCGCCAACCAGTATAGTACTTCTGCATGATCATATGGTTGACGCGGTAATGGCTGCAGCCCTGCGGGTGTGATTGGAGTTGAATACACAGATTAAACCTTTGGTACGAGTTAAATGTTTAGAAATGTGATAAGCGTTATCCGGAAACGAGAATAAAAAGACCAATATCGATGAAATGAAATGTCATTTTTCAAAAAAAAAAAAGAAAAAAAAAATGTCATCTTTCAAGAAAGTTGATATAATTGCTAACAGTTTAAAAGCCCAGCCCAAAATAATTATTGCTGATCGGTAGAAATTGGGTCTCTTGCGTTTATATAATTAGGTTAAATAATATTTCCTCGAAATAGCTATAAAAATAGACAACTAATATTTTTTTTGGTTAATTAATTCTTAGAAATGCTTATATAAAGTTCGAGTGGATTATATATGTTCGTTGTCTCACAATATGCTCTACAACCTCAAACTATCAGTGGAATAGAGAAGCTGATGAGACACATACAACGATGTTTGGTTTATTCTCTTTCACATCATAGGACACTGTTGTGTTTCTGTTAAGGTCTAAATGTGTCATTTCTCTTTGGAAATTTATCAATTACCATAGCTTCTATTGATGTACGTGGATCTATGTAAATTTGGATTGTATCTGTTAGTACCTTTATGATAAAGATAAAACGGTATTGTACTGTCGAACTACTATATGGAATATAAAAAATTTTCAGTGTCAAAAAACATAACAAAATCCAAACAAAACTAGTTAGAAGACAAAAATCAACTGTTACAGTATAAATTTGGCTACAGAGTCTACTAAAATGTTTTGATTCCTAAGAATGAAGTTGAAATATACAAACTTAAAATAAGAAGATTGAGTCTCAATATCTTAGATGATTCTAAAGAGATTAGCCGGTGAAAGCTTCATGGATATTGTCAGGCCCGTCTCAAGAGTAATTTGGATCCCGAGCTAAAACTTTTTGAATCATTTACTACAAAAAATAAGAAAATGGACTTTTTTTCCTTTACAAAAGTTTTTTTTAAACAAAATGGGTCCAAATCTGGATTTTAAATTTTTTTTAAATATAACGGGCCATGTGCAAATACACTTCCAGCACATGCCTTGGGCCGGGCCTGGATATTGTAAACTCAAAAACTTGGAGTTTGAGAAGTTGTTGCAGTAGTGTAGTTTTGGTTCATGTACATGTGTTACACATGGAGAGTAATGTGTTACACACGCTTCGGAGAATAAAAAAGAAACATCAAAATGCGATGATGTGGAAGATTTCCATATCGCTGGTTGACGAAATTAGAAGATTTATGATGCTAAAATATAGGAAAATAATATATTAGATAATTGGAAAAGATTATTTAATATATATCTCGGTTTTTACTTAATTTTGGGATTAGGGTTTTTGTCGTTGTAATTTCAGAGGGAAACACAAATGGTTTTGGGGTTTTATAGCTGAGTGGATTGGTAGACTTGATCAAAAGGTATTGAATCAAGCAAGTTGGGTGTGTTAGGAATTGATCTATGTCAAGTCGTGTAATTCGGATCAAACAAGTCTGTAAGAGATTGTGTAAAGAATTTCTAATAAGAGATAAGTTCTTTTGGAATTACTTTGTGCCTTGTGTTTTTCGTTGTATCACGATTCTACAATTGGTATCATAGCAGGACACCTAAACGAAGAAGAGTTCTGGAAAGTGAAAATGAGAGCAAACTTACGTGGAACTAAAGAAGATATCTGGACAGTTGTTCAGTCTGGATAGGAAGAACCATATGTGATGTTAGAAGATGGTTTGTAGACTCCTAAAGCAAAGATAAAGTGGACTGCAACAGAGAAAAATCTTTCAAAGTTTAATGCGAAAGAACTGGATACAATCTTCAATTCTGTAAATGGTAAGCCATTTGAGCTAATACAAGGATGTGAATCAGCTAAAGAGGCTTGGGATATACTACAAAACACCTTTGAGTGTATTGCGAATGTTAGGAGGACAAGATTGGACTTGTTTGCATCACAGTTTGAAAACATAAGGATGACTGATGATGAGAAGATAAGAGACTTCAGTGCCAAGTTGAGCTCCATAGGCAATGAAGCACAAGTTTTAGGTAAAAAATATGAAGATGCAAAATTCGTGAAGAAACTACTGCGATGTTTACCTAGCATGATCGATCGATGCCGAAGGCGCGGAGACCAGTTCGCGAGACAAGCCAACTTGAAGCCCAAACAACACCAAATGACGATTTTACCCCTGGCGAGTTTTAACCTAATTTTATATACTCTGCCAAAGTGTTAGAGACAGAGGGAGAGCTTTTTTGTATTCTTTTTATAGCAAAAGGTTTTTAGGATTTCTAGTTTGAGAGAGAAGATCAACAGAAAGATTTGTGATAGAAACTCCACTGTTTTCTATCTATCTAACACTATGCAGTTTTATTACTTTGCTTGTGTTATGAATTGCTTAGTCATGTCTGAGTAATTCACTTGTTAGAATTAGGGTTTAAATAGGTTAGTGGGATTAGCCCAACTATAGGATTGCTTGTTGTGGTATTCATTAATAGGATGTTCTTAATGCTTATGTTCTAGACTGGCTAACTAGAAACCTGAATCTAGGATTGTTAGGTTGTTTAAACATCCTTGAATAACTCTGAAAGTCTTGAATACATCCTGATTAAGGTAGGATTTTACTAGAGATAGAGCGAAAGTTTAATCTATGGATCCATAATGAGTGTTTGTTAACTCGCGTGTAACGTTTGACTAGCTGCATCGATCGATATTCCCATTGGAAACTGATCGACGTTGAGTAAATTGAATTGATCGATATTCCACTAGAATAATCGATCGACACTGTCATTGATCAGACATTTTTCGTTTTGGTCGAAAACACTCTAGATATTTTGTAAATATTGCTTCGTTTTTTTGTTTGTGTTTCAGTTTGGGTTTCAATACTCAACTATCTAAATAAATTTGTACAATATGTATTGTATTTGATAAATAATTATTTAATTTTTTAAGAATAGATTTGATAAATTCCTGATATTAAAAATCGTTGCAAATATCAACTTATAAGTATAGAATATTTTGAGTATTTTATGATTATAAATTTGAATTTCTATTACATATTCTTGATGATATATAAATCAATATATTACTATGTATTACTATGTAAAATATTTTTTCTATACTTAAAATATTTAGTAAATAATGAGGATTTGCTTTACTCACATTCTATACGATTTTTGTGTTCTAATATGAATTTATTGTTATGTTAAAATTTGATTTAACTCACATTTTCCCTCTAAATTTTCCTTGGAATGAATGTGTGGAGGGAGTAACATAATGTTACATTTGTAAATCTAAATGTTTGTATAGTTTATGTAGTTTAAAAATAGATTTTATACTGAATTACACCTCTATAAAAGTACAAATAGAATATAAACGGATCCTTATGGGCATAATCTTCAAGCCACATATTTATGTTAATAGAGGTTAAACTTATATTGGTGAGGAAGAAAGCATATAAACAGTTCCAGTGTGTTGGGACATTATCATGTAGAATATAACTTTCAAAAAACTGTATACTTGCCTAGATTTTCTTAAATTATTGTTGTTGCTGTGTTTTAGGTAATATAGTATCAAGTGTTTTGGAGGCTCAGCAATAAGAGGGTGGTGAGAATTTTTTTCACTTTTGTTTTTGATGTCTAATGATATCTCCTCTTTTCTCTTTATCTCTCTCTTAGTTTGTAATATAGTACTCCCTCCGTTCCTTAAAGATACATATCCTAGAAAAAAAATTTGTTTCTAAAAGATCCATTTTTTACATTTTCAATGTATGTTTTATTAAATAATTGTAAACTTCAAAAAACTTAATTGTACTAATTGATTTTTGATTGGTTAAAATTATGGAAAGAAGATAAATACAAAAAACTATGCAAATTTATTGTGTTTTATTAAAAGTGTGAAAAAACTAGAATATGGATCTTTTAGGAACAGAGGGAGTATCAATTTAGGATATGCATTAATATGCACAGAAAAAGGTAAGTTTTCTAATTACTTCAATGGCATAAAATTGTAAATAAATTATAAGTTTAAGGGTAATTTTTTATTTGTACTTAAGTTTTAATATATTAGATTGTCCAATTAATTACAAAAAAAATTTGAACTAATTTGATTCCTTAAATTGAACATAACTGATAATGGCTTAAAAGATAAAGTGTTTTACAAGTTTAATGGTAAACCAAAAAAAGTTACAAACTAGTAATTTTAAGACTGTTTAACAACACATTAAGCTAGAGAGGGAGCGAGATAAAATAGGTTTTAGAAGCTACGGTTACCACGTCATCTCTATGAGGGTGATTAGTTGGGTTTTAAGTAATGACTTTAGCTTTAATTTCTATCTACAATCATTTAAATCATCAAGAAATATCTTTCCTTTTATATTTTTTTTATTTAATTTCTACATCTACATTAGATACAACTACATCAAAAACATCTACCGTCTAAATTATACAGTAAAATTTTTAAATCTGCAGTTCAACCAATCACCCCCGTACTTCCCTTGTCCTTTAACTATTATCCACTTCTTTTATTGAAATTTTTGGATCGGCTAAATTGATGTCTCACCTCTTGTGGTTAGAGCATCCTCAATGGTGTGACTCATAAGAATCCTTAAGAAAAAGGGTATTTCGGATTTTGTAAGGATATTTTGGATTATCTTTAAAAAGAAAAATGAAAAAAATAAAGATGACCATTCGCGGGCTGCCACGTGTCCTGGGGACCCGCAAATAGTGTAAGGATTCGTTAAGAAATAGTCCTTATTTAAGGATTTTAAGGATCAAATCCTTAATTTTTTGTGGGATCTACCGATTATTTAATTATTTTTTCTCTAAGGACTCCCCTTTAAGGACTCCCGTTGCGGATGCTCTTATGTGAGTGTTTGGTTCACTATCGTGCGAGTAGTTGACATGATGATGATCAATTAAGGCAAACAGATTCCTCCTTTTAACAAGCGGTTGAATATTATTGACTGGTGGAATTTTTTTTCATGCTTGATGTTCTCTTTTGTGATTCATTTGAGAACCGTGAAGAAGAGAAGACCAATCATTTCTGATGGTAAGGTGATCATTCTCTTCTCTTGGAGAAAATGACTCAATTGGAGTACATGGAGGAGTAATGTGTATAGCTTTCCCAAGCACCAAATACTCCTCTAATTCTTTGGTAAAGGGAGCCGGCTCAATCACCAAAATCCCATGACTTGAGATGGAAGTTTAAATTGGAGAGTTTGCTAGAGAACTGCCTTCGTAAACGACGTCTCTAGTGGTTGCACAAGTTGCCGAGATTTTTTAAGAACATACTTTACTGGTGAAATAGGAGCCGTGAGAAGATGTTATGTCGATTCCACATATGTGCCAAGACATAGCTTTAAAGTCGCAATTGTTGAAACCCCAGCCAGGAGTGTAAGTTAAGGTGAATTCCCGTGTTGGATTTCATATATTCATAAGCCATAAATAGCCAAGACAGTTACACAATATCAGGTACTATGCTATTTACAGGATCATGAGAAGATTGAGTGAAATTTAAAAGATTAGTTACAACATAATATGAAATATTCTAATATTCCCTCGCACTCGAATCGTCGAGAGGGCGAACAGTGAGACTGTTTCTGAAATCTGTAAACAAGATTGCTGGGAGTTATTTTGTGAAAATGTCTGCCCATTGCAACTTTTTCTCTCACGAAGTGTATGTCTATTTCCACATGCTTAATCTGTTGATGCCTGACCGGATTATGAGCAAGACAGACGGAGCTGATGTTGTCGCAGTAAACATATGCTTAGAAATCGGAGAGCCCAGCTCTAAGAATAGATTGCGAATCTAAGTAAGCTCAGCAACTGCATTAGCGACCCCTTTATATTCAGCTTTACACTGGACCTTGAAACCGTGGTTGCTTTTTTGAAGACCAAGACACCAGATTTGAAGCCTAATAGATACAATAACCATAAGTTGATCGCCGTGTGTCTGGACATCCAGCCCAATCCGCATCTGAGTAAGAAACATGATCAGAGATTGAACCTTTCCACAATTGCAGTCCATATGAGCTGGTCCCTTGAATATAACGATGATGCGCTTGAGAGCATGAAGGTGTGAGACTCTCGGATCATGCATATAGAGGTAAATCTGATGAACATCATATGCAATGTATGGGAGCGTAAAGGTAAGATACTGAAGCGATCCTGCTAGCCGTCGGTACTGAGTTGGATCAGAGATTGGTTCACCTTCGTCTACTGTGAGTTTTGACTGGAGATCCGGAGATGTAGCGAGCATATGCATCTTGATTGTGAACATACCACCATTTTTGAATTCCACTTTGACTCCAAGGAAGTAATGTAAGTTTCATGAGTCAAACATAGGAAATTCCTTTTGCAATGTTGTTATGATGGTTTGAAGAAACTGAGAGTCAGAGGCCATTAATATGATATCGTCAACATAGAGGAGACGGTAAGCGTGCTTGTTGTCTTTGTTGAAGATGAATAAAGTCGTATCACTCTTGCTGCATTTGAAACTAAGGTTAGTGACAAAGGTTGAAAATCTAGAATTCCAAGCTCTTGCTTGTTTCAAACCATAGATCGCCTTGTTTAATTTTCACACATGATATGGATACTCATTGTTTATGTAGCCTGGTGGTTGATGCATACAGATGGTCTCATCAAGAACGTTGTGTAAGAACGCATTTTTTACTTCGACTTGGTGAATGGGCCAGTCATTTGCAAGAGACACATCAAGAACTGTTTTGATAGTAGCCAAATTTACCGTTGGGCTAAAAGTTTCCAAGTGATCGACCTCTTCCTCCTGTGACTTCTCATTGGAAACTAACTTTGCTTTATGCCTTTTGAAAGTCTCATCTGCGTTCAGCTTGTCCTTATCAGCCACATACACCTAATCACATTAGCACCAGGAGGTGTTGGGACAAGATCCCAAGTGTTAGTCTCAGTAAAAACATTATATTCATCATCCATTGCAGACGTCCAATTTGGATCAGAGGGGTTTTATATGGCTTGTAGGAATTTTTGAAACAGAGGAAAATAAGGAAAACTGTTTCTTCGGGTTTTTAATGCCATACTTTGAGTTGATTATGGTGCCAAAAACCTAATAAAATCCAGCTCAAATTGAACGGATATCGGAGTCTATTTTCCTGATTCTAAAGATTAAATAATAATTTTTTTGTGTTGGACATTAAAAGGAAAAAAAATAATTGTAGACCGAATCCATGAAGTAACAAGCTAAACTTATCTGAGACTAATAAACAGACAAGCCATGTCAATAAAAATTAAGATCAAAAAGAAGTAAACCCTTTCTCTAAAACATAAATAGAAGAAGTAACTTGAAAATGATGTAACTTATATTTTGTGGAAAAGAGAACATGTTTTATTCAATTTAATACAATTACAAACCAAATTTACAGCGAAAAACAAACACGCAAAGTGATAAACATCTCAAAATGAGTCCAAAAGCTTCAAAAAGTAAGAAATTCAAAAACGCCTTGCTCTCTCACCATGACATGGTACTGTCGAATTACGTAGTCATGATTGCTAAAAAGCTCTTATGCTCAGTGTTATGGAATCAACAGCTGTGGATGTGAACTTGTACGCTTGCAGAACCGTCAAGTCTATTAGTTGTATTGTTTCGAACTCTGCGAACTCAGGATCGACTGTAGGCAAAAACATATTTCGATAATGAGAAATACAAATCACGTATCTAAACAAAGTTGATTTCGCCTTTTTCTATAGAACTCATAAGACAAAATAGATTCAAAACTTAAATACTTTAAAATATATTAAAAATATATAGAGTATATTATTAAAGGGAAAAGTAGAATGGAAACAACTTTAATTTACGTAAATAGCACAAAAACACTTTAATTATCCTATTAGCGGAAAATAAACTCAATTTTTTCTTTTTGTAACTGGAGCTAAAATAAACTCAAAAATACATTGACTTGATCGAATAAAGTTAACACGGTGAAACTAGCATGACATTTAAGGTTTTTTAGTTAACAACGTAGTTGACCCATTTTATTTTATCTTTCTACTAGTTTGAAAGCAAAAGAAAAAGCAGATTCAAAGCTTAGATCTTATTAAATCATTAAAACATATGTATACACATAATACACATAAATCATTGTAACAAAGTAATAGAAACCTGCATTTATGCATTTCACACACACACACACATATTTAAATATATGTTTATCAATATCAATATGACATTATTATGTTTCAAAAAACATAACCATTTAATCGAATCCTTTAAATCTTCACCACAACCAAAACTATACATTTGACTCCAGAAACTGAAAAGATTATGGGAATAATATGTACCTTGACTTTAGGATAAGGGAATGTAGTTTTAACACCACCTCTGCTTCCAAAGCTGAATTTTGATTTCTTCTCAATAGGTTTTAAGATCTGAAAAGAGCAAATCAAATCCTCGTCTACACTCATCATCGCACCTGCATTGTCGAACTCTCCACAGTAATTCGGAGCTGAGAATATCGTCACGAGCTGCTTATTCGCAAAGAACTCAAACCCATCTTCAACAACCTGAGAGAGTAAAAATCATTGCTTGCATCAAAAGTAAACACAAAGAATGCTTTGGACGCAAGGAACTATAACAACAAACCTGATGAGCCCTACAGATTAGGTCAAGATCGAGTCTTTTGAGAAACTCTGAAACTGTATCCGACCCAAAAGTGTAGGAGACTCCACGATCGTTAGGACCCCATCCTCTAACGTTTTTATCAGGGTCACACCACAAGAGATCACAGAGCAAACCACGATCAGGAATATCCGTTGGACGACGAATGTCCCTAATCTGTCTCAAGCTACGCAGCTCCGGGGAGAGTCCACCGTGCATACATAGAATCCTGTCGTCGATGAGTGCAGCCACGGGGAGACAATTGAAGCAATCGGTGAAGATTCTCCAAATCTTGACACTGAAACGGCGTTTACACTCGTCGTAGAAGCCGTAGATACGATTGATTGAAGCACTTTCGTGGTTTCCTCTAAGAAGGAAGAAATTTTCAGGGAACTTGATCTTGTAAGCGAGCAAGAGACAGATCGTTTCAAGGCTTTGTTTGCCACGATCAACGTAATCTCCAAGAAACAAGTAGTTTGAGCGAGGAGGGTATCCTCCGTGTTCGAATAGTCTCAAGAGATCCGGGTATTGTCCATGAATGTCCCCTGTTTTTTACATGCAAAAGATTACATAATAAGAAGACAAGATTAGAGAAGAGACAGCGAGAGGGAGAGAGAAAGAAGTGTACCGCATATCTTGACAGGAGCTTCTAGTTCCAAGAGATTTGGCTGTCTCAAGAAGATATCTCTAGAGACGAAACAGAGCTGTTTGATCTCAGTTTCAGACAACTGAACAATCTTTCCAGGTTTGTCTCTGGCTTCAAGCAGTCTATTGATCACTGAGTTTAAAGCACCAGCGTCCATTTAATAAACAACTTCAATAAACACACCAACAATGAGATGAACACAACAATGACGAGGAAATTATAAGATTTATAGTAAAAAGAAGCTATTGAATATTAGAGAAAACAAATAAAAAAGTTTGGAGATTTGATGTTTATTTTTATGCTAAGCTCTTTGAATAAATGAACGGTGACTTGAAGAAGGGCTTTATAAAGCCGCGTTGAAAGAATATATTCATCTTCCTTTCCAGCAAAAGCCCATGTGTGAACCTGCCCACATTGTTCTAAACTCAACTACATCATGTCTAACTAAAAATGTAAAAACTAGTTTATCGCAACACATTTTTTGTGTGTTTGTTGAGCTCTCGGGGTTTTGAGTTCGTTGTGGGTAACTAGAGCGCAAAAAACGATTCTACCTTCTTCACAATATAAATGTTTTTGGATTCAAGGCCAATTTTTATAAGCATAGTTTGTTGATTGGTACGCATCATATGAAGCAACTTGGCCATCTACAAGAAGAACATATTCGTTATGAAACTACCGGATGTGAGAGGACACCACAGGAATAACGAGATAAAGAATTAGAGAATATTAGTTTGCCTTTTACTCCCATTAGAACCAAAAGTGAGAGGAAAGATTCCAAAGTTAGGAGGAAGCGAAAAGTGATGACTCCTCTTACAACTTCTAGATCATTTCATTTTCTTATTTCTATACCTAATTAAACTTAGGTACTTCAAACAAAATGTAAACAAGACTCATCTATTTCCTCATATAACAAACACAAAAAGGAAAAAAAACAAGTTGAGTTTCCGAAAAGTAAGATCAAACATAAGTACAATGGTAACAAAGAAGTTTTCTCAGTCATGAACAACAAGTTTCTTGTACTCGTCACCTTTAATGGCTAACCACATGACATCTTCAGGATTCACAATACCACCTTCCTCAAGAAACAGATTCAGTAGATTCTTTGAAAACCCGCTAACCAAAGCTACTCCTTTCTGCTTAGCTGCCACGGGTGTGGCCGACGAGTCTCTCAAGTTCCAAAAAACAATTTCCGGAACATTCTCAAAACCACTCTCCTTATACTTCCTCTGAATCACCTCATAATCTGTCTCCCACTTCTCCTTGGACCGTTCCTTAGCTATCTTCAACCGTTTCTGGTAAAGGGCAGTGTAATCTACCTCGGAACCACTCTCCATATCACTGTCTTCTGTGTCAAAGTTGTTGTTTCCCACTGCACTATCAAACTCCATGTCGCTGAACACAAACAACCGCTTGATCATCTGGTCATTAGTCAACTTATTCTCAACAGCAACCTCTAGAATCCGATCAAACACCTTCTGGAAATCAGTGTTCATTCCCCAATCCATCTCTTTCACAAACTCAGTCTTTTCTCTCAGACTCGACCCCGTTACTACATGAAGCTGCGGGTTTTCGCTAAAGGTAATAACCTTCCCTTTCCACGGCTCTTCATTAAGCTCTGAAACCAACAACCCAAGCGCCACACAAACCTCCATAGGCACACCAGACATGCTCCCAGAGACATCACAAACCGCCAACGAGTTCTTCATCTTCCCTTTCTTGGCAAGATCTTCCACCATCCTCGCCCATTGAAGCTCCGCAACTTCAGAGCCAACTCCATCATCATCCCCAAGCTGGCTGATAATCTGGTGTGGAAGCAACGCACCAGCAGCCATCTTCTTCTTCCCAGACTTCACATCCCCCAAAAACTCCATAAACCTCTCGCTATCATGCTTCACAAAAAGCGTCTTGTAATTCTTCATAGCCACAGAAGCAACTCTGTTATAATTCAAATGGTTCCACTCCTTTGCACTCATATACACCTCAGGCAACGCAAGAGCCTTACGTAAGGGGACAAGAACTTGTTTCCTCAACCTATCTCTAATCCTATAAGCATAATGTGACTCTTCCACACCTTCATACTCATCTCTAGAAAACATCCTTCTAGCTATTGCCTCACATATCAAAGTCGTCTTGTCATAAGACGAGTCAACAGAAGGACACCACTTAGCAGCTAAACCAATCTTATTCATCTCATTCGAATTCAAAAACTCCAAATCGGTTTTCAACAAACCAGCAAACAAATCCGCAATACAATCAAACAGTAACCTATAATTACCATCAGAGTTATACCTCTCCAAAGCCTTCTTCGCCTTCTCGAACTCTCTCTGTTTCCTTAAAACCCTAGCCTCTGTTTTATCTACATGACCAACAATCTCCTCCGCGTCTTCAAGAATCAGATCTTTTAAATCTTGGGAGCGAGTCTCTCTAGTCTTCTTGAACTTGCTCTGAGTCCTCTTCCTCCACACACGACTCGTCCCACTCTCAACCTCCTGTTGACCTTCAAGGAGACGATACAGAATCTCAGGCAAGTCTTTGAAGTACCCGAAATCGACTAAAGAGGGGAGATTCAAAGCTAGGGTTTTGGGGTGATTCTCGTGAAGCCACAACGCAGCCGTGTAAAAACCTTCTTTGTCAGACTTCCCTGTGCCTCGAACTCCTCTGAGATGGCATACGAGCTTCAACGTGGTCAACGGGTCGTGAGACCAAGAAACCGCAAGACGTTGGATCAGATCGGTGGGAGGCGTGTCGGGCACGATGTGGAAGAAGAAATCGAGGCATGGGTTGCCGGAGGTGAGAAACGTGGGGGACAAGTTTTCAGTAAGACCCATCGGTGGGCGTTGTTCTTCGAGGGCTAGGGCGGCGGTCTTGGAGATCAGATTGTGGTCGTTGGAAACAGGGGTTTCAGGGGAAGTGGTGGTAACGGGTTTGGTGATCGGTGTGGAGGCGACGGAAGGTGGGCCTAGAAGGGCGGTAGTGGAAGAAGAAGCCATTGAAGAGAGAAGAGACAAAGGAGTTGTGATGGTCTCAAGATTTTCTTTTAGGTTTTGACTTTGGAGGCAGTTTGGAGATCGTATAGCATTTGTGAATACACAATATATATATATAGAGGATATAAAACCCTACAAAATGATACGTGTTAAAAAGGTATCTAATGCATATATATTTGATATGAAAATATAATAAATATTTTCTGTATTACTAAAGCCTCAATTGGTACAACAGATGATAAAGCAGTAGCAGTATGCTGAAGAAGCAGTATGCTGTAAAAATTGGATGTTTTTTTTAAACTTTTTAATAAAATAATTAGCAAAGCATTAGCATTATATAATTTAAAAATTGTCATAATAGCTAGTAAAATAATATATTTCTTTTGAAATATATATATATATATGTACTTATAATATATACTAATAATATATATTTTTATTAAAAATAATGAATTTTATTCATTATATAATTATATTTAAAATGTAAACTCTATTTTAATAATATTAAATTATTTTTGGATATAATTTATTTTGGTATTTTTAAACTAATTAATTAAAATTTATATATAAATTAATTATAATATATATAAAAATTATTATTACTTATTTATTGATAAAGCAGTAAATGACTCATATATAAAATTATCCTAAAAATTCATATATAATTTATTTATTAGTGTCTAAATAATATGTTTATATCGATAATATATAAATATATGTTATGTTATGTTATGTAAAAATAATGAATGATATATATAATTATATAAATTATATTATATTTTAAATGTGAAATATTGTTCTTTTACAAAAAATAATTAAAATTTTATTTTTTAAATTATAAATTTATATTTAATTAAAAAAATATTTTTTTATATTATTAAATAAAAATAAATTAATTATATATAATTATTATTAAGTTTTATATTTTCTATCTGGAAATGTTATTTCAAAAGCTCTATATGAGAGCATTGAGTAAAGAACATTTGTAGAGTATTTGTATTTAGTAAATGTTTTTCTAAATGATTCTTTGTCAAATATTAATTGGATAATACAGAGCATAATTTTTATGCTAATGCTCTACCAATCAACCCTTAAGATTTGGCAACAGATATATGGGAAATGTTATATTGTAGATAACATTGATATTTTGTAGGTGGTGCCACGTTGTAGAGTAACCGTCTTTCTTTTTTACTTTTTTTTTTTTTTTTGGCATATGCGCAACCGTCTTATGTATGTTTTTTTTATTGATTTGCTATACAGATTGTGGTCTATCGTGCACATGCATTAAATATTGGAGAATTGCATTGTATAGCTATCAAACAATTAATAATTTACTCAATATACAATTGACCTACCTTTTCACTGTACCGCGTGCCTTTTATATAATATAGTGATATTGTCCTTTATTTCAACCGGTAAAACCTGCAGAAGAAAAATAAATAAACTAATAACTACTATTTTCTGAAAAATCGTAACTTCTTCTTGGTAAAGCTGGAGAAAGTTATCAGTTCACTCCCAAATTTGATCCACCCCCTCCATTTCCGAAATATCTTTAACTAGGATAAGGATGTATGTCAAAGCTCTTTGCCTGACTCATAAATCTACGGAGCCACCGAGGACGTTAACGGCACCGCAGTGAGGTTCATCAATCACCTTCACCTCATCTTTTTCGTGAAGATCCTTTCATTTACTGTAAGTTCTGGTTGTCGGCTTGATTTCTCTCCACCGTAAATACTTTTATCAGCTATTTGTATTATTTTGGGGACAATTTCAATCGATTGGTCAAATCTGACAATTTTTTCTATGTTGTATGTCGGTTTATCTCTTTGTAAATGCAATTCAAAGATGAATTTAGTATTTTTTCGCTTTGACGGTTTTTCTTTTTGTCTACTTTGAAATCATATTTGTTACTCAAACTAAATCGCGTTGCCAAATCTGGTTGATTGTTAGTTGCTACTTCTATGGGTTACTATACTACTTCAAAATAACATAGTATAACATGGACGTTTGTCTAGCTCTTTATATGGTTAACAGAATGGACTGTGGATTTACTATTCTATTTTACATAGAATGGACTCGCACGTCTTTTATGAACGGAATAGCCCTGTCCAACTAGGTGATGGTAGACAGGCTATACTGCATGGATCTGCATAATATGAAATAGAGTTTCTTATTTGGTAGAGTTTATTTTTTGTTGGTGGAGTATGTTTCATTCTCGGCGTCTTATAGTATGCTTTCCGTTGGTTTACTTAATCATTGGTTTATATGCCTTTCATTAAGGTTTTCTTTGGTTTATCTTTGGTAGTTTGGTCTTATTATTTGTTGTATTTGACCGTTCATTCTATATTGCACCTAATTTATTCTCATTTTCATTATCTTTCTCAGGTTTATCATCAATGATTTAGGCGAACAAGTAAATTGTTTGAAAGTGGATGTGAGCTCATTTTTTCGGAAACAGGTTAATAACTTGTTTGACCTATGTTTGATTGAGTTGATCTGGTCTTCATTAGAGGACGAGCTGACTGCTATTTAGTGTAGTTGTTTATGTAAAGTTACTATACTATGTAAGATATAGTCTTATTTTCTTTAAGTATTTCTAAACTATTT
This sequence comes from Eruca vesicaria subsp. sativa, assembly GCA_932364175.1. Lineage (NCBI taxonomy): Eukaryota > Viridiplantae > Streptophyta > Magnoliopsida > Brassicales > Brassicaceae > Eruca > Eruca vesicaria. The sequence goes on from CAKOAT010098488.1 coordinate 87,325, forward strand.
CCTTGAAATAGACAATCTGTTATGCTTTCAAATTTGATATTTTTCTCTATTATTTTGTGTGACAAAAAAAAAAGAAATACTTTTTAGCTTAATTAAATTAGAAATCTGTAGACAATGAATTTTTTAATGAACGAAATTGACTTACCCTAAAAATGGATTCTAATTTTCGTATACTTTATCATTATTGTTTACATAATTGAAAAGGAATAGACAAAGCCATCTATACTATGTATAGAAGTTCACTATAATGGGATTTATTATATTTTTAAATGATTCACCATATTATATACATTCTATTTGGGTTTATACTTCCTTGATTAGGGTTTAGTTTTACTAGTCAGTTGTCTTTCTTGTATTGTTGTATTTTTGCTGGTGGGTTGGGTTTACTATTTTCGTTCCACACTATGGATACATCATTTAAAAACATAGTCAAACATGTATACTTTATATGTGGGTTTATAGTTTACAGGTTAAGGTTTAGATATCCTAATTGAGGGGTTTGGTATAGTTTGTAGCGGTTGTTTGCGGGATCATTATTTAATGTTTTCCTGATCAGGTAGAGGTAATATACTACTTTCTATATATAATAATACATCGAAGGCTAGCATGTGTTTTCGATTTTAAGCGGCTGGGTAATGTTTCTCTGGTTCAATTGGTTTACTATACTACTTGGACTATATGGAATAGAAGATATGCCACATGCTAACCAAGTAAATGTGACTTCAATGTCTAATACTGAAAAATAAATTATAGATTGTATTTGGGTTTATAGGTTCTTGCTTAGGGCTTAGAGGTTTAGGTTTATGATTTACGACAAAATTAAACACTTAATCTAATTGTTTGATAAACTTATACAATGTAGTGTATCCACACATTTAAGACATAGCTATTTTTTTTGTACTGTACTATTCTATATTACAAATGTTTGACTTTAGAGAATACTTAGTATGGAACACTGTAATGAAGATAAAATAGTTTGAACTGTGTTTATGCTATTATATGACCTTCTACTCCATCATCCACTATTTTTTTTAGAGTTCTTTTCTATATTCTAACTAACATATTTGTGTTTTTCCTTTTATGTTATCAGATTGTCATGAATGACTTGGACCTTCCAATAAAATTGTTTGAAACAGGATATGAGCCAACGGGCCGGTAGAAGCTGAGAAGTGTCCTTACCTTTACTAATTGTTGCAATATACTATTTATGTTGTTCTATTCTAATTTCTGAACATAGAATAGAAATATGATGTTATAGTGAATAATTATAAATTATGTATTTATATCATTAATATGAATCTTAATTTATGCATATTGATCAAAATTAAGCATTTACAATCTTTATTTTATAATATCATTAATCACACCCATACAAATATAGATTTTAGAAAAATTTCTCATATTCTATTTATAATGGTTATATTACATATAAAAGGTAGCAAAAGTAACGTGGAGAATCACACACATATTTTGTTCTACTATATTTGAGTTTATGGTTAATATACTATCTCAGATCTATGTTTTCTATTCTATAGTGTTTATGCTAATAAAGATTTAATTATTTAAGCAAAAGATAAGACTGTATACGGTAACAATTAAAGTAACGTGTGTCTTTTCTTTTTCATAAGTTATGTATAGGTCGCATGAATTTTGAGTCAGAGAAATTGGTGTTGACGTCATCTCTTTATCCTTTGTTACTGGTAACTTGTTGCAACAAGGGGTATAACCGGATCAGTTGAAGGTTAAATGTTAGTCATTCAATTACGTCAAAATCACTGCCATTTTCTTAATTACACTTGAGATTTTAGTCATTTGGCAAATTCTCCCTTAAATATTGGAGAATTCTTATACTCCCTTCGTTTCTTTTTATTCGTGAGAAAACTTCGTAGCACACATAAGTATTTTCCAAATACCAAGAACCTCAAACAAAAGCGAACCACCAAATATCATGAGCTTGAATGGCTCTATAAATCTTTAAAAATTTAGTATCAAAATCTTAGTATTTTCAGATGAATATAGAGAAAGTGAAAGAGATGTTATTTTTAGTTCATAAGAGATGAAATAGAAGGAGACAAAATCGGTTTTTAGGTGCAATAAGAGCTTCAAATTGATTATTCAAGGTGGTTGGTGTATTGATGGCAATGTCAATATTGTAAATACATGATGACAATGAGGATGATTGAGTAAAATATTTATTTTTGGAAAAAAATTAAAAAAAAATAATAGCATTTTTATAAATAATCTGGACTATTGGGGTAAATAGGGTAAATCAAAGTTCCAAAAGAAGTATGGGTTAGATTTAAGTTTGACTTTGAGTTTTGAGGCATATTTGTAAGAAGCCATTTATATTGTTTTAATGTATATAAATATATTTCATAAAATTTAAATGTGATCTTAGATATAATTTTACTAAATCTCATCAAAATATACCAAATGTTAAGAAATTTTGAAGATAACTCTATTGTGAATATAAAATATTAAAAAGAATAATGATAAGTTCATACTTATATAAAATATGATACATATAAATTATTAGTTTATAATTTTAGTGGGACAATATATTTACATAGGATTTTTAATAAGTTATTATTTTTATTTTATCTATTTGTATCATATTTTGAATCTACCCAATTTAGGACCAGAGAAAATTAATAATTTATAGTGTTTATTAATTTACAGATTATTAATTTATAGAATTTCTACGGTAATTTATATGCATTTTATCATTTCAAATTATAACATATCCGAAAAATGTGAAATTTTAAGACTAATATAATTGTTTATTTTATGTTAATCATATAAAATTAAACAAAAAATGATGGAGGATACACAAATTGTCATATATATATATATATATATACATATATATATATATACATATATTAATCATATTTGGTAATCCTGGAGTTTTTGTTTATGGAAAGAAGAAACAAATATTTAATGTACATTAACTTTATGATTAGTATAATCCCATATATATATATATATATATATATTAGAAAAATTAACATGTTTTGGTAGTCACATGTCATCAATACAATGATTATTAGAATCATTAGAAAAGTAAGTTGGTTTGTTTAAATATATATTAATCTTTTATTAAATTTACTAGCAAATTAATTATTAGTGTATAAAATAATATGTTTCATTCTTTCATTTTCTGAACAGTGTGTTCTATTTTTTCCTTAAATAAAAGTTATGTAATTATGTAATATAATTAGCATATATATATGAAAATTAATGTTTTTTAATAATAAAGATTTGATAACGATTTTGTATTTTCCATCCTTTACTTAATTGGATATTCTAAAAAAATATAAATAATAACATTAATCATATAATTAAATGCTATATTTGAATTTATTTAAAAGACTATAAATTACAAAAAATGCTATAAATCCCACATTGAAAATTTTGTGATCAATAGTTTAACTTTGTTTTTGTTATAACAACATAGAAACGATCATAAAAATTATATAAATATAAAGTCTCATTTAATATATATTCGGATTGTACATATATATATATATATATATATATTTAAATATTTTAAAATTAAAATATATATCATATATATAATACATAAACATGTTAATTTCATATTAATAACAATAATCTTTTTGTTAGAGAAAATACAAAAAGGTTAATAAATTATATGAGTACAAAACCTCAATTAATAACTACATATTAAAATATTATATATATATATATATATATTTCAATATCATTTAATTTTAATTTTCTACCAAATAAAATAAATAAGCATTTTTTTAATTTTCTTACCAACAAAAATTATCTTAAATAAAAAATAAGGATTGTTTTTATTTATGTGTTTACTCTAATTTAATTATGAACATAATAATTACTAGATTTTCAATTATTCAATCTATTTATTATTGCGTACTCGTAAATGAAAACAATAATAAATAGATTGAATAATCGAAAAGCTATAATAGTTCTACTCCATAAAAGCAGTGAGAAAATTCATTGGAGGCTCATCATGTATGAGTGTATGAACATTCTCTTCTCTTGTTGTTCAGAGCTTCAAAGACGGTGATATTACAAGTTTGAGGTGTTCATCGAGAGCCAGATACTCGGGCAGCAGCACGGGAAGTCCTGGCCATCGAGGAAGCAAGGCCAATCTCACATTCCTGTGATTAGCATTGTTGATTGATAATGGAAATTGATTTTCAAGGATTTTTACACTGGCTAGCGGAATGAGCCAGGAAGGTTAGGGTAGCGAAGCTACCTGTGTAATTTTAATTGGATTATTTTGTTCAAATAGGCTTGCAATCAACTCTTTATCCCATTTACAATATTGGGTTTCAATAAATTTCGTTTCAAAAGAAAAAAAAATGCATTATGAATTGAAAGACAGTATCCATGATAAAGGTGATGAATGCAAGGATGCATGGTTCTATCTCAGAAAATATGTAGGTGAAACATCACTTATCACATCTAATCACTGGATAGAGGTCATATGAACTGTAAATAGATGAAGTACATTTGTGAATATCGACTATTATAGTCATTTCTTCATAATATTGTGCACATATCGAATACACAGAAGACTTATGAGTACATGTGGATACTTCAAGTCACTGAAGGGGGAGATAATTGAAATTGATTATTTTTTTTTTTCCATTTTGAGGAGTAGAAAAAACTATATAATCAGTTTAGGGTTTCATGTTTTTAAATTGTCGAAGATAAAGTAAATTGGGATAAATATCTGAGATTACGGTTTAGGAAAAGATCTGTAGAGAGAATACCTTGATTAGTAGAAACTTAGTTGGCTGAATCAAGATATGAAATATATATACCCTATGGACTGGAACACCCATGATACCAAATCTAAGGATCCCAACTGATTTAATTTCTTAGGAAAGTCTGAAACTAAGCCATAAAGCTTTTATCGGACCGGCTTCGGTTTGAGTTACGGATTTGGTCTCAGGCCTAATCAGATCATGTAGTTTACAATCAAAATATACGAGGATGCTCCCATGTTAGTGTATTCTTTTCAAATCACTATATATATATATTACTGAAAAGTAACGATTTCATTCCGGAAACATTGATTCATAATGCTCAAAATATGATCATACGATCATTACATCTAATTTATTTGCATAAACTAATTATTTCATATGTTTATCGCTTTTGTGAGAAGCGATAACGAATAATATTTCATTCACTTCTTCTTACCCTTATTACTGTTGCTCTTTTTAGGATTCTCTCCATCGTCAAGGAGTTCCTCCAGAACACTATCATCCAAATACTCGAACTCAAAAACTTGCCTTGAAGAAGAAGCGGAGGAGGAGGAAGATCCAGCCATCGTGGCTGCTGAAGAGGCACCACTCCCCATGTTATATTCATGAGGGAAATTCAGAATCGCGGCTTGGCCTCTCATGGAGTAGGCGGCCTGATCATAGGCTCTAGCTGCTTCTTCTGCGGTGTCAAACGTTCCAAGCCATACACGTTCACCATGCTTCCTTGAATCTCGTATCTCAGCTGCGTATTTGCCCCAAGGCCGTCTTCGAACTCCCCGGTACTTTCCTTGTTCGCCTCCACCGCCACCACGACCTCCTTGCTCCATCAATATGTATCGGGGTGTGTATAGAGTTTATAATATGAAACAATGAACAATAATTGTTTTGGGTGTGTTTAACTCGTATACGGGTTTCTGTGTTTTTCTTCTGCATGTGTTTGACAGGATTTGATATAGGAAATTTATAGGCAGAGAAACAAATGTGGGTCCTAATTAAAACCTAATATTCAGCCATCAACATAGTGTAAGAATAACATATATATATTAGAAGTATATACATAGTTTCTAAGCTTCTGGAAAGATTGCTTCACCAATTAAACAAAGTAATTGATTTGATTCTTTCAGTAGCCAATAGTCATATACAATATATATATATATATACTCAAAATGTTTATATAAACTGTGTGTAATTTTCTAACTTATAATGCAAATTCTTTTTTGAGATATAGATTTTTCCAAACATATATATTATTTAACAAACTATAGTTAAATTGTAGAAGACAATTTATATAGATATGTAAAAATTTCCTATTTTTATATTAGCTCTAGACTATACGAGGTACGAGCAATTGCATATGCTAAAAGACTGACATAAACTATCGTTCTCTTTAAAAATAAATTTAGAGCGCATTTTCGAGAAAGTTGTTTTAACACAAATATTGGACTGCCAGGAGTGTATTCAATCTACGATTTGTTTTCAGTAAATTTTTAGATGATTTTTTGTGATATGCCGAATTTACTATACATCACTTTACAATCTCATCTAAAATATAATATTTTATTTTTTTTAACGACTAAAAAGATTTTAAAATACACAACTTAAAATATATTCAATAAAATTAGATTTCCAAATAGTCTATCAATTAACAAATTCAATAACACACTACAATTTAAAATATTTTAAAATTTCTCTTTGAGTAATAGTGGATATAAACCACTTCTATTCAAAACAAAGGATATAAAGTAAACAAAATAACTTATCATATCAAAAGTTATGTTTCAACTTTCAATCTCAAGTGATTAAAGAGAAACTATAGGTCGTGGTGGGTTCATAGTAGGCATGTTCAATCTGGTGTTCGGTCCGGTTTCGGTTCGGTTTTTTCCGGTTTACGGTTATTCGGTTTATAAAAATTAGCTACCATATTGGAACCATATTTAATTTGGTTTGGTTCGGAATTTATACTACCGGTTTTCGGTTTATTCGGTTTTATACCAAATAACATTATTATTTGATTTGGTTTCATATTATATGAATTTTTTAAAAACATATTATCAAAACTATCATTTATTAAAATAATTCTAGGTGTTTATAAATATAAAAATGTGAAATTAACAACAAACAAAACGAGCAACGATTCAGTTTTGTATAGCTTTTCTTATTTTCTCTCTGTTCTTCCAAATAAATTACATGGTACAATCTAATTTCACAATTTCTTACAACATGTAAAATAAAATCAAATTTAGATAATAGTTGAAGAAAATAAAATAAAATTATTAAGATATATCTTCACAAGGTATAAAAAAATAAAAATAAAAAGACTATTCCAAAAAAATAAATGGTTATATAATGTATATATTTATATATTTTTTCTTTGATCGGTTTTGTTCGGTTTATTCGGTTTAATCGGTTATAAACCTAACCATATCCAAATCCTACGGTTTTTATAAAATCATATCCATTCGGTTTATATGGTATATACCAAATCCAAACCATATTGTCTATTTCGGTTCGGTTCGGTTCGGTACGGNGTATATATTTATATATTTTTTCTTTGATCGGTTTTGTTCGGTTTATTCGGTTTAATCGGTTATAAACCTAACCATATCCAAATCCTACGGTTTTTATAAAATCATATCCATTCGGTTTATATGGTATATACCAAATCCAAACCATATTGTCTATTTCGGTTCGGTTCGGTTCGGTACGGTTCGGTATCACCATATTGAACAGCCCTAGTTCATAGGCATCGTAAGGGTGGAGAATATCTTAGACTTTGATTGTCTGCACGTGTGTTGACTAAGAAAAGTGAAAATGAGAGGAAAGTGAAAAAAGAAAAAAAACAAAATTCAGCGTTAGAGAATGTAGTTTTTTTTTTTTTTTTGGGCAAAACTAATGCATTTCTCTTTGCAAACTCAAAAGTAAAACGCTCAGTGTTTTTTTTTTCATCTTCTCTATTAAAAGAGAAGTACCATTTATATCTATTACTAAAATGTCATGTTGGACCATTTCATTAATATGACATATTTAATTATTTATATTAATCATTAAATACATATAATTGGAGAAGTATTTTAATAATTAATAAGATATTAGCAATAAATTTTTTGAGAAAATATCTAACAAGATCTTACTAAGAATTTTAAATATTTTTTTTATAAAATATGCATTATTTAATTTCGTGATTAATATATATATAAATATCTATATGAATGTTAATTAAAAATGAAAATTGTTATATTTTATAATTTAGTTGTATTATATATTATATTAAAATAAAATTAGATTTTGAACCTGCACATCCGTGCGGGTATTTTTCCATTTTATAAAAATATAAAAAAACTTTTCAAATATATATGATTTAAATTCTATTGTAATATATTGTATAATTTATAATCTTATAATTTTAATTATTTTTATATAATATATTATTGTAAGTTTTAAAATAAAAAATATTCATATATAACTTTTTATATAATGTATTTGTTGTGAGTTACAAAAATATATGTTAACATTTTTTGTATAAAATATTATATGATTTAAAAACTTTAATATGTTTTAAAAGTGAGTGATATTTATTTATTTATTTTGAATAAAAGAAATTTTTTAAAATAAAATATTTTCCTTTACCAATTTAATATATTTTATATTCATTTCACATAACATTTTATTTTAATATAATATAGAATATAACTAAATTATAAAATATAACAATGTTTATTTTTAATTAACATTAATATAGATATTTATATATATTAATCACGAAATTAAATAATGCATATTTTATAAAAATATTTAAACTTCTTAGTAACATCTTGTTAGATATTTTCTCAACTAATTTATTACTAATATCTTATTATTATTATTAAAATATTCCTCCAATTATATATATTTGATTGATTAATATAAATACTTAAATATGTCGTATTAATGAGATGATCCAACATAACTTTTTTGTAGTAGATATAAATGGTACTTCTCTTTTAATAGAGAAGATGCTATGTAAAATGAATATTAAATATATTAAATTCATAAAGAAAAATATTTTATTTTAAAATTTTTCTTTTATTAAAATAAATAAATATCATTCACTTTTTAAAACATACTAAAGTTTTTAAATTCTATAATATTTTTATACAAAAAATGTCAACATATATTTTTGTAACTCACAACAAATACATTATATATGAATTTTGTTTTTTAAAAACTTACAAAAATATATTATATAAAATACTTAAAATTATAAGATTATACAATTATACAATATATAACAATAGAATGTAAATTATATATATTTGAAAGGTTTTGTTATATTTTTTTAAATGAAAAAATACCCGCACGGATGTGCGGGTTCAAAATCTAGTTTTAGTTAAAGTACTAGGAGTAAAAGTAAGAGAATGTAGTTTACTTGATTGATGACATTTCAGAATTCAGATGAATCCAGAATAAAATAATTTTCCTCCAAATTATTTATTCCAAAATGACTATTCAGTCACAAGCACCCAATGTTAAAAAGAAAAAGCAACTGCAAAAACACACATATTGCTCGGCTGCTTCGGCGTCAGAGTCGTGAATGGGAATTTCATGTCCTTAAACATGCAACATGTTTGGTTTCTTTTTGTTTGGTCAAAGAACACAAAAAAAATTTCGAGTACCTTTCTCTTTCACCATATAAAATTATAAACTAGTCTTAAACCCATAATTGCAAAACGTGACTCATACCAAAATGAAATTGCTAATCTCCAACAATTGTTAAATATTTATTATCACTAAATAAGGTAATGATAAAAACTAGGATTGGGCAAAAAATACGAACCCGAAAAATCGAATCGAATCCGATCCAAAAAAATAGTACCGAATCCAAACCGAAATTGGTTAAATATCCGAATGGATTCAAAATTTTGATATCTAAAGAACCGAAACTATATCCGATCCGAACATAAATATTTCGGATACCCGATTATATCCGAATTAGATTTATATACTTGAATAAATTAGCTATGTTTAGATTTATTATCCAAAAAATATCGAAAACATATAAGATATTTTGAAACTATCATTATTTAAAAACATATAAAAATAGCAAACAGTAAATATCTAAAATAGCTAAACAATACTCAAAATACTTAAAATATTTATTGATTCTCCATCTAACTATTCAAGTCAAACCAATTTTTATGTGTTAAGTTTAAGTACTTTGGGATATAATATTAAAATATATATGCTATATATGTTTTTCTTTTCAGATTATAAAAAAAATTAAAGTATATGAATTTTAAAATTTTAACGATAATTTAAACAAGTTATTTGAATCCAAACCGAATCCACTAAAATCTGAACCAAACCCAAACCAGAATTTCTAAATATCCGAGTGGAGCCAAAATCATTAACCCCAAAAACCCGAAACCAGAATAGATCTGAACCGAACTCGAATGGGAACCCGAACATCCACCCTTAGTACATACATACATTATAGTTACAGGTTGATATTTTTTAAGTTTTAATCTAAAGAATGATTATGCTAGTTTTTGAAGAATCGTAAAACCTGTACTATGCATCGACATTGATCGATGGACATTGATGGACATTGTTAACGTTATCGGGAGCTGCTACCTCTACTAGTAAAGTCTTGTATTCTTATAGTGAAAGTGTCGGGTTCGAGGCTTAGCAGCTGTGGGGAAGTGATTTAGCAACTGGTTCTCATTACTGGCCTAAGAAAATTTTGAGTCTCGACCCCCGAATTTCTCGCAATAACAAAATAAATTGCTAATGTTGACATAGAATAACTAAATTATGCCACAACCTCTAAAATTCGGACGTGTAGCCACTTAGACGCTACTAAGAACCACTCATCCGTTCCGAATTATGTCATATTGGATCAAAAAATCTGATGTTCGATTTAGTCCGCCTAAACCGCTTATATGATCACATAGCTGCCTAATTGACTGCCTAACTGCTTACGTGGCCATTTCACTTTTTTATTTTTTATTTTTATTTTTTATAAAAACTTTTTTATTTATCTAAAATATTATAAGTGCAACTCATTTACATAATTTTAATGAAAATAATACCATATTAAGTTTATATTTTATATTTCTGCGTTTTATATAATTTTAAACATGAAAATATATTAATTTTATAAAAAATAAATAAAATTAACATATTTTATAACATATTAAACAATCTAAATTTTTATTATGTATAAATATTGTTTAATTTTAAATTTTCTCGCTAAGTGTTATATCTGTCTCAACCGTCTGACTAGCGCCTAGCGTAATTCCTAATAGGGGCTACAACCAATGTTGTAGATTAATTCCCATAACTGATACCAATATACAGTGCATGCTAATGTATATTAATAAATTACTCGATCAGTTCTAAATATGAAAATTAGTTTTTAATAAGAATTTCTATTGAAATTAATATTTATTTCCTGATGCAGACTATTTTAGTTGTTACAAGTTATCACTATGCCATAACAAAAAACCAGAGAAGTCTTAGAATGTATGCTAAGTGGAGTGCTTAAGCTTGTTTGGGCCGAAGGCGAGTTAATTATTTACAATGAGTATGTAAGGTTATTAGGTATTATTCTGCATCATGTGCAGTAGTAATTTTAAAAAATTTAAACTATAAAATAAACTTTTACTATTATTTTAGATTTTATTATTTTCTTATCAATATTTTGATATAAATTTTGATTTAACTTAACAGAAAATTAAAATAAATTAAGAATTTTTGTTTTCTAATTATATTTAAGAATAATTGATATATATATATATATATATTTATAATCTTAAATAGTTTTTTATCTATTTTCGAGGATAAAATATATTAAATCAACTTATAGAAAATTAATAAAAATATATAAAAGTTGTTTAATTATCCAAAGTACAATTAAACAGTATTTCACAAAATTAGATATATAAAAGAAGCTAATAATAGTATTAATTAAAAAACATTTTTATTAATGAAATTTTTAATAAAAAATGAAAATAAATAATATATTGAAAGTTGTAAAATATTATTTTGTTTCTAGTATTATATTGTTTAATATTAAATTGAATAGATTTACTATAATGATGATGCATAATTTACTACCAAATTTTAAATAGTTTACCAAAAATATAAATAAGCATTAAATGTAATTGTCAATGTCATATTAAACCATAAGCTATGTCATCTTTCTCATATGTCATGTCATATTAATTTAGTAAAATTGATTGCAGAGACAAAATAACTTTGTAAATAATGTATAGAGGATGTATCAGATCCCAAATACTAAAGAATGTGTTACATGCGTGTGTTATGAAGATGAGTTGTGTAAGAGTTCATGTATTATGATGTGCATAGACTTGTTAAGTTTGGAAAAGTAAAAGAGAATATGTTCTTAAATGGATGTTTCATTAACGAAAAGAGAGAGTTAGCTTTTTAAAATTAAGTTTTTCGGTAAAAAAATGAAATTGCTTAAATTTTCTTTGGAAGAACTTGAGAAGAAAGTTTAGGTTATGTATAAAAGGGTGTAATACATTCTTCTATGAAGAAAAGTGTTTCTCGGAAAAAAATGTGAGATCGTTGTTAGTGCTTGTGTTATTAAGTTTTTGGTGTTATTGTTCTGCGTTAAATGTTGAGTCGTTGACATACTTGTTAACGTATTTGCAGAGATTCAAAAGATTAAAATCTAGACTCAGTGTTAAAAAAAAAAAATCTAGTCTCAAAGAGAATATAAATCATGTTCAGGTAATCCTGATAAATTGAAATTTAGATTCTATGTTGTGTTATAGCATACATTGGGTTATTCTTAAAGATTTTATAATAGAAAAGGGCGGTATTCTAGGAAGGATTTTATAATAGATATTAATATTATGTCCGTATCGCGGTCAAAACACATAGGGTCTAACTGATGACCAATGAATGAAAGGGAATAATGCATTCTTTACAATTCCTAATTTTGTTTACCATTTATAAGGAAGAGTTTTTCCTTTCTATTCTTTTTCGTTACTTGTATCCAAGAGGAATATAGAACAAATTTATTCATCAGCAAAATTGATAAGGAAAAATTTCCTCTTCATTCCTATAATTTTATTCCTCTGTGTTTTTTTCCTACTCATTCCAAATGTTTTTATGATGGTCACCAGTTATATAACTTATATCCATAATTTATACATATATAAGGGAACTCATACATATTTGGTAGGGACCCTTAAATTTTGATTAAAAAAGGGCCTAGAGTTAGGGGTGGGCACAAACCAAATACTGGGTATTTTGGTATACTTAATATCCGGCTTGGCATGTACGAGTAGTAAATATTTTGACTTGTACTTGGTTTGCAAAAAACAAGTACTTGGAGTTTCAAGTACTTACGAAAAATTGACGGACTTGTAAAATACTTGACTTATTTTATTACTTGTTAATTATAAATTACTTATAAATTCATTCATAATTATTGGTAAATTATTTGATAGTTCATTATAATTTAAAGTTGACTAAATTTATTATATAAATAACATGTCATGTTTTCTTGTATTTAAGTCATTCGGAAAATGGACTATACAAAAAAAAAGAGAAAACTTCAACATGCTTATTTATATATAACACTTATGTTTGATGTACTTATGAAAATGAGAATAGAAATGAGTTATTTTACTATGATTTAGAAAAATATATCTTTGTTCATTAACAAACACAAGTAACAAACAAAATAACGTCAACTAATTAATTTATTTAATATTTACTTTATACTTATAATTAATTTAAATAGATTACTCGATATTTAACTTCTTCGTAACAAATACTAATTTTTAAAGATCATGTATCCATCAAATATTGAATAAAAGGCAAACAACAAGTAATTGTGATCACTAATAAAATGTAATACATAAATTTTAATTAACTAACAAAATAGATATTAAATATTTAATAAACCAAGTAATATATAACAAATAATAGGAAAAGTAAAATATAACAAATAACAAATCAAGTAATAAGTCAAGTAGTTAAAAATAAAAATGACCTTGACACTTGACTTGTACTTGCGAATAATAAAATCTGTTTACTTGCTATTCGACTTGATTGTAACAAGTACTTATTTTTCAAACTAAACCGAATCAAATAGCGAGTACAAGCCGAGTATCAAGTATTTATGCTCAGCCCTACCTCGAGCCATTGCTTTTTCCCCATAACCTTGAGCACGGCCCTGGGTATATGCGTAAGGCAAATGTTTTTCCTTCTTTCACTGAATGATCCAGAATAATGCTTGATATATCAACTAAATTATTTTAGTTATAAGCAAGTAAGCATGATTGGTATTGAATGTTTTCAATTAAAACTTCTTCACCAAAGTTAGTTACACGGTTCAAACTATATATATTACATTGGTTTAGTAAAAGGAGGCTAAACCAACGGTTTGATACATAACCGGTATATAATCTAATACGCCCCCCTCAAGCCGAATTTGCGGAAGGAAGTGATGGTAAGGATGGAGTGAAGAGGCTTGAAGTAGACATACGTCGAAGGATGGAAGTGAAAGGACCCGGCTGAAGAGGTTTTGTGAGGATGTCAGCATGTTGATTAGAGCTAGCAACATGCAAAGACGAAGAAAACCGTTCTTGACTTGATCACGTACCGTGTGACAGTCGATCTCCACGTGCTTCATCCTCTCGTGGAAGAACGGGTTAGTAGCAATGTAAATTGCAGATTTACTGTCACAGAAAAGCTTAGCAGTAGTCACAACCTGAACTCCCAGAAAAGTAAGCAGTTGCTGGAACCATAACAATTCACAAGTGGCATGAGCCATACTTCTGTATTCTGCTTCTGTACTGCTACGACTTATGACGTCCTGTTTCTTTGATTTCCACGTGATCAGTGAACTCCCAAGATAGATGCAGTAACCTGTGATAGATCTTCTACTATCAGGACAAGCTCCCTAGTCTGAATCAGCAAACGCGTTAAGGCAAAGGTCAGATGAAGCAGAGTAAAACAATCCTTGTCCAGGATTATTCTTGATATACCAGAGGATCCTATGAGCTGCTTGAAGATGAACATTGGTTGGAGCAGAAAGAAACTGACTGAGACAATGAACGGAGTAGGTAATATCAGGTCTCGTGATCGTCAGGTACAATAGACGACCAATCAAAGCTCGGTAAGAGGAAGGATCAGTAAGCAGAGTACCAGACTTAATACTAAGTTTGGCAACAGGATCCATTGGAACCGAAGACGGTTTGCAAGCCAGAAGACCAGCATCAGACAACAGATTGAGAGCATACTTTCTCTGAGAAACAGAGATACCAGCTGCAGTTCGAGCTATCTCCAGACCCAAAAAGAAACGTAGATCACCTAAATCCTTTATCTTAAAATTCCGGTGAAGCGTGTCTTTGAGAGTCTTCACTGCAGAGTCATCATTACTAGCAATCATAATGTCATCTACGTAGATGAGTATTGCAGTAAAGGAACCACCAGAACGGCGAACAAACAACGTGTTATCAGAAGGAGACTGATCATATCCAGCCGCAAAAAGAACATCAGTGAGACAATGATACCACTGACGTGAAGCTTGCTTCAATCCATAAATGGATTTCTTCAAACGGCAGACAGGATTAAGTGGCAAAATAACACCAGCTGGAGGAGTATAGCCTTGAGGAAGACTCATGTATATCTCCTCATCCAAAGCACTGTGAAGAAAAGCGTTAGAAACGTCCATCTGAGTAAGCTTAAGACCCTTAACAGCCGCAATGCTCAAGAGTAATTTGACAGATGCCAATTTTGCCACTGGTGAGAAAGTATCTGTGTAGTCAACACCTTCTTGCTGAGTGTAGCCCTTGGCTACCAGATGAGATTTACGTCTTTCGACACTGCCACCAGCTCTGTATTTAGTGGTGAAGACCCACTTACATCCCACAACATTCTTGCCAATAGGAAGAGAAACAACATCCCAAGTTCGATTATCTTCCATAGCCTGCAATTCAACATTAGTTGCTTCCCGAAATTCTGGTGACAACATGGCCTGCTTGAAGGTTGTAGGCTCAGGATCAATGGAATAAGAGAGAAGGTGATGTTGATATAGAGGTTTGAGATTAGAGTAAGTATGAACTGAATCAAGCGGATAAAAAGAAGAAGTAGAAGGAAGAGGTGTTTTATGAAGAAAAGAACAGTGGTAATCAGAAAGATAACCTGGAGTACGAGCAGTACGTTGTGGTCTTGTACGTAATAGCTGGCTTTGTCCTGTCACTATTGGCACTGGTTCTCGAGAAGTAGTCACAGATGGTAATGCAGATGATGATGAAGATGCAGGTAAAACAATAGGATGAACTTGTAAAATATTGTCTAAACTAGCAGGAGTAGACAATGGTAATATAGTTTTAGGAAACAAATCATCAGGAGAAACAGAAGAATCGAGTGTGTGAAATGGAAAAATATCCTCTTTGAAAACAACAGTTCGAGAAACAAAAACTTGTTGTGTTTCAGTGTTTAAGACTTTGTATCCTTTGTAACCCGAACAATAACCAAGAAAAATGCAAGCACCAGCTCGAGAAGAGAACTTATGACGATCTTTATCTAGTGTAGAAACATAGCATAGACAACCAAAAGAACGCAGGAAAGAGTAATCAGGTTGTTTACCAACCAATTTTTCATATGGAGATTGTTTAGCAAGTAACAAAGAAGGTGTGCGATTGATAAGAAAAACAGCTGTTGAGATGCAATCAGTCCAATAGATCAAAGGAACACCAGATTGAAAGAACAAAGCTCTAGCAACATTTAAAATATGCTGATGCTTACGCTCAACAACAGAATTCTGTTGTGGAGTATAAGCACAAGAATATTGATGAATCATACCATGTTTCTGTACTATATCACTAAAGGCAAGTTCAGGAGCATTATCAGTTCGAATAGATTTAATGACTGAGTTATATTGCCTTTTTACATGTTGAATGAAAGATGGAAAAACTGTTGAAACATCACTTTTATTTTTGAGAAAGTAAATCCAGGTTACACGGGTACAATCATCAACTATTGTTAAGAAATATCTATACCCTTCTGTAGATTCTACTCTAAAAGGTCCCCATACATCCATGTGAACTAAATCAAAAGACTGAGATGAAAGATTATTGTGAGATACAAATGGTAGACGCTTTTGCTTAGCTAAAGGACATACAGGACAATTGCCAACAACAGACACAGATGACTTTGGAAAAGCTTTAATACCCGGAATATGAAGTAATTTTGCCATTGAAGGATGCCCAAGACGTTGATGCCAAAGGTGACCATCATCCAACACAGAAGCACACAAAGGAGACACAGAGACAGGCGTATCTACCAATCGTCAATCCCTGAATAGATTCCTGAATCAAACAATGATCAACATAGAAATGAGCAGATGCTTGATTATCAACAAGTAAACTACGAACACTAATCAGATTAAAACGAAAAGTAGGTACATAAAGCACATTATGCAATGTAATGGTGGATGAAACTATCACATTTCCTATATGCTGAATGGATTCTCTGTGACCATTCGGGAGAGACACAGTAACACCAGTGACAGAAGAAATGTCACTAAACCGTGTAAGATCAGAACATACATGCGTCGTAGCTCCACTGTCAACAATCCAAGAACCACTAGGCAAGGAATGATAAAGGGAAGAAAGGCATTGATGATTAAAGGTAAGGGCATTATTTTCATAACGAAGGTTAGAAGATAAAGAAAGAATGATACCAGAAGAAGATTGAGCAACCATGTGTCCATGTTCCGTAATAGAAGCAGCTTGGTGTTGAACAGAAGGCTCTGAAGGACAAACCGAAGCCTGAAGCTGTTTAAGAATGTATTGGACCTGATCCTGACTCATCATTGGCGCACTTGTGACATTAGCAACCGTAGTAGATGACGGATAGTGAGACGATTGAGTTGAACCCTGAGGACGAGGAAAGGCACTTTGATTATGTTGACCTCTTGGAGTTAAAGAAGATGAGTTTCCTCGTGGAGCTTGACCATGAAAGCGATGACCCGGTGGATAACCATGGATCTTAAAACACTTCTGGACAATATGACCATACTGACCACAATGGGTACACATCGGACGCTGCTTAGGACGATAACCGTGTTGAGCAGCAAGAACCGGAGCATCAGTAGTGTTAGTCATCTCAGGTACAGAACCAGTGGTTTGAAATACAACAGCATCATTCTTCACAGGAGGTTTAATATTCCTCTGTCTCTCATCCTGAGTAATCAGATTAAAGACATCTTCCAAAGATGGGATAGGTTTAATCATCAATATCTGACGACGAGTAGCATCATAAACCTCATTAAGACCCATCAAAAACTTCATCACTCTACTACGTTCCTGTAACCTTTCCCAAAGAACAGACGCATTACACTCACAACGTCCACACGTACATACAGGAAGTTCCACAAAGTTCTTGTACTCCTCCCACAAAGTTACTAACTCAGTATAATAAGCAGTAACATCTAAAGAACCTTGTTGAAGAGCTCCTAAACTCTGTTCAATCTCAAACACACGAGGAGCATCATCCTGCTTAAAACGAGACAACAAATTCTTCCAAATCGATTCAGCAGTAGTCATATACAAAAGGCTCTGAGCTATCTTCTTAGAAACAGAATTCATAATCCAAGTCGTAACCATATCGTTACAACGTGACCAAGAACCAGCATCGCGATGATTATCAGGGGGTTTAGGAATCGTACCATCAACGAAGCCAAGCTTATTACGAACATTTAAGGCCATACGAACAGATCGCTTCCAACAATGAAACTCAGCCCCAGAAGAGAGGCGATCAGAGACGAGAGCTAATCCGGCATGATCTGAGCTGTGGAGATAGTAAGGATTCGCGTAATGATCCAAGAATTGAGTATTCGGAGCAGGAGAACTCATGATTGAAGAAGATGCGAGGAATCAATCGGGATGAATGAGTCAAACACCAAGGATCGAGATCAAGAATCGCGTAAGAAAGGAAACAAGACGAATCGCGAGGAAAACAATGAGATCGATGAAGACGGAGATCAATCGAAGATCCGAGAAGCTCATCGCCATGAAAGCGTAACAGAATCAGCTTGAAAGATCGCGAAACGAAGAAGAAGAAGCCATGAGTGGCTCTGATACCATATTGAATGTTTTCAATTAAAACTTCTTCACCAAAGTTAGTTACACGGTTCAAACTATATATATATTACATTGGTTTGGTAAAAGGAGGCTAAACCAACGGTTTGATACATAACCGGTATATAATCTAATAATTGGGGTAAGGCTTAAACATTTTGTCTTGATATGTAAAACAAGTTTACATTGTCAGACGACAACGAATCTGGTAGTTTTACTTGCGAATTATTTCATATAAAAGATATAATGAAATGACAGAATGCCGTTTGTCAAGCATCTTTTTGGGGAGATGAATCTAAAACAAAAGAAAAGGAAACTAATAGTGCAAGAAAAAAAAAATAGGAACATTGGGTGGATGATATTGAACAAGAATCAGAATCTCTTTTTTGGTGAGTGTGTGAGTGATGTCTTGAGGTTGGAGTCACCAACATAGACTGCGCAACTCTTTTGCAGTCTTCATTCACGAACCAAATTTTAATAAAGCATCGTAATAAATCACGACGAGAATCTACCCACTGTATATAGCCGACGGTGGCCCACTGGTCCCACTTACTCCAACTGGTGAGCTTTTTAAATTAAATTATTTATTATTAACGTAGGCATATTCCAAATCAGAAGAAATTCTTCGTATTCTTTTAAATCGAAGTAATCTAAGTGTCGAAGAGCTACAATCCTTTTCCTCACCTGTTTCTTCTGTCCCTTTAATCTAATCTCATTTAGTTATTGTCTCATTAAGTTAATTTTTTCTTAAATGACAATAATACACTTAGAACAGTTTAATAATTTGTAATTATAATTAGAAAATAATAATAAAATTATTATTTTAATTAAAAAATTGTATTAGAAATTAAAAAAATTAAAAAAAAAACAATATATTTTTGATTTGATCAAAAAGTATATTCGAAATTAAAAAAAATTAAAACTTAAAAAAAAATAATATATTTTCGATTTAATTAAAAAAGTATATTTGAAAAAAAAACCCCATATTTGAAAACGGTTTTTCCTTTTATATTTTATTTTAATCCATTTTATAAATATGGAAACTGAATATTTGCAAATATTTGCTTCCTAGATTTTTGGATTTGGTTAACCTTATCCGTAGAATATGTATTCAACTAAAGGTAGAACTCATTAAGAATGTTAGAAATCAATTTCTACAGATTTTAGAATGACAATATTATGTAGATTCTGGTTTCTACAAATTTTAGATCTATTGAAATGTTTAGATTTCGGTTTCTACCGATTTTAGAAGGAACGGTTTAAGGCAGAATGTGTATTCTAAAGTTTTTTAGATTACTATTATTTCAGTAGAACACGTATTCTGAACACTGTAGAATTTTTTAAAGAAGTAGATTTTATATTCTACGTGGTAGAAAACGAATTCTAATATTGGTAGAACACATTCATAAAATTATGATTTACACATTTTTAAATCTGTAAAAAAATATTACTAGATTGATATAGGTATTTTATCAATATGTATTATTTTTAAAAAAAAATTTCATGCATAAAACTATTTATTTGATTAAATTACAAAAATAATAAAGGGCATTAAAGTCAAAAATAGACTAAAATATAGATTAACCTAAAAGGACAACTTCCTAATAGTTTTGGTCTAAAAAAACAGTTTCCCCTTTATTTTATAGGAAAATTAGTTTTTAGACAAAAAAAAATGGTAACATTGTTTTTTAAGGCTAATTTCTATTTTGTACCATTTTTTCTCTAATACCTTTTAGTATTTCCAAAAATAAATTGAATAAATAATTTTATAAACAAAAAAAATCAGAAATATTGTAACTAGTTATGAAACACCTATAACAATTTAGTGGTATTTTTTCAAATTCTATAATGTATAAATTATTTTTTCAAATTATGTTCTACATAAAGTAGAACTAGCATTCTACAAAGTAGAAAATGAAACCTTTTTTTTCCATAGAATCTACTATGTTTAGAATATGTGATCTATGTACATAGAAGTATTCTAAAAAATATTTAGAATACACATTTCACGCTTAAATTGTCGCTCTAAAATCAGTAGAAAATATAATATACACATTACTATAAAATCTAAAATAAATAGAAATCAGAATCTACACATTATTATAAATCGAAATCCCATTGAACTTGATTTCAAAAATTATTATTCTATTGTACATATAGTAGAATACACATTCTACGGATAAGAATATGCAGTTCCAGAAATATGGAAAGAAAATATTTGGAAATATTCAATTTCCATAAATATAATTCAATTTTTTATTAAAAATTAAAAAAAATATATATATAAAAACGTTCTTTGGGATCAACTGTACGGATCGACCGACTGTTTTGGAAATCAATCGATCCCGTTGGATGGAGCAGTTTCTAACTTTCGTTTTTTTCGATTTGAGAAATTTTTTTTTTATATAATTTTTTATTTGCAATTAAGGGAATTATTACCATTTAGAAAATATTTAACTTAATGAGACAAGTTATATGAGAATAGTCTAAAGGAATAATGTTACCATTTTTGGCCTAAAAACAATTTTCTTTTCTTTTATTGGAAACAGAAAATGCTGTTATAAAATATAAGAATAGAAGAACATATGATTTTTTTATAAAAAAAAAAATAGACTATGTAAACTATATAATGATGAATATAGGTTTAAAACCATTGTAATAAAAAAAAATCACACATATTCTAGTTGTATGTTTTCTTCAGTTTTGATGTTATGATAATCCTAATTATGTCTTCTTAATTCACATCTTCCAAAAGAAAAGCACATTTTTACTTCATCAACAACTTTTATTTTATTAAAAATGCAATCATGCTTGAAAATTGTGTAATCACTAGTAGTGTAACTACTTTGTGAATAACTAATCTTGCACATCGTCTTTTCTTTAAAGATATACTCCCAATACCAGTGATGATTTTTTGAAAGAAACAACACATCATGTTAAAATAAGTAAACGCATTTTGTTGCTCAAACATGTAAGAAACTGCATCACAGAATTATGTTCAACTTACTGTTTTTTCCATAGCTATGTGACATTCAATGGGGAAAACTATACATTAGTTTAATGCCTCGTGATTAGAATATATAGGAAAAACATATGAAACTGATAAGTTCAAATTAATAGTTTATAAGTTGAATACACATGTCTCATCACAGGAGAAAGCAACTAGACTTTAGTTTCACATCTGGCATCGGAAGAGCAATTTTTCGGTGGAGTTTTCGAACCGGTAGACTTAACATTTTGTCTACCAGCTCATAGAACCGTTTGATAAGATATAAGCTCCAAACTATATAAAACATCTCTCAATCTCACATTCAAATTTATGTACCTTCTTATATGAAGCAAAAAGATAACTTACAAAATGGTACCGGCGTACACTGAATAACCGAATCTGAATAAAAAAATTACAAATCCATATCACTTGAAGATCTGTTGAACTCTCACTCGCGATCTAAGAACGCCTCAAGACCTAAGTTTTTCTTTGTTTATGATTACAATCTTCAGTCCACATTCGAGACTCCTACTTATGTTAAACAACTCTTAACTGCAAGTATTCTGAGAGAACAAAGGTTTTCTTTCTCAAGCTACCAACTCATCTGCCAAGCCCCGCACCTTTTGTTGACATTCTCTGTTTAACTTCCTAAAACTTTATCCCATGTGTCTCTGAGACAATCACAAAGGTTATCTCAACTTGGAAAAAATCTTGTAAAAATACGAAATGAGATATCAGTACGACCGGAACAAAACCATTCAACTTTATATTATTTTCATTTTTTTCTAATTCTCATGGTTTCCAATATGTGAGGTAACTCTTGCACATGGATACAAATAAAGAGGAGGAGGTAAATAGCCATGAAATTGGTATTCCAAATTCAGTGGACAAATACTCCTTATAGCTTATTTTATTACCTTGGTTGTCAACTCTACGCCTCCCATATAACATAAATCGATAGTAATATGAATATTCATCACTGTAACTCAATTTCAACATGAATTTCTGTAATAAACCCACTAAAATATATCTCACATTTCAAACGGAAGAATTGAAGAATATGAAAAGGACTTAAAAAATGTCTAGTTATTGGATTTCAGAATTCTATACCATAAACGTTATTCATCTGTCCATCTACTTTAGTTTCTGCTTATATGTCAGCTTCTCCCTTTTAGTATCCCTGCGAATTTTTTTAAAAAACGGAAGAAATTATAGGAGAATGTAGGCTAGCAAAAGAATCAACGCACTTTGTCTCTCGTACCATTTTCTCACATCGACGTCGTAGCCTCGTAGGATACAATACATCCCAAACTCTGTGATAAGTTTCTTGGGCTTCCAACTTAAAACCAATTGACAATTAGTGGATTGGTCCAAGTCTCTTATATATTACTTATGTCCCATTCATATTTCCGATGTGGGATCTTTAATCCCAACACCCTCCCTCGAGATAATGGTGCGTATAACCATTAATCTCGCACAATCCATCATACCTCCACCGAGACAATGATTTTTTCTTCTAGCAATCTCGATAGAACTGAGCCTTTGATGGGCCATCAGTTAATGGGTTGATCGGGCCACTTTCTGGGCCGGATTAATGGGTCAGGGTGTGGGCCGGCTCTGATACCATGATAAGTTTCTTGGGCTTCCAACTTAAAACCAATTGACAATTAGTGGATTGGCCCAAGTCCCTTATATATTACTTATGTCCCATTCATATTTCCGATGTGGGATCTTTAATCCCAACACTCTGCTTCAACTTTATAGTCATCCTAAATTTATAACACGATTAGCACTACTGATAGAACGAAACCAAACACCTCTAAAGTGAAACACAATCATACATTCATATTACCTCATCTCGATAGCCATCTGTTTGATCGATCATCAAGACATCATGCGGGGATGCTCCTGGAACTGGGATTTCCATCAGGATCACCACCATTTCCCTTTCGCGGAACAGCCAAGCCCTCTTTAAGGTCTACAGTTCCAACTGAAGTGAGCCATAGAAAAAGTACGCCCCTTGGTCTGTAAATACAGATCCCAATAATGATTTCTTACTTGGTCCAAAAGCAGTGCGCCCGTTGCAATTAGTTGTGAATTAGAGGAGTTTAGAGTTCATAAGTTGGGATTTGATTACTTTTATCATTACCAAAGCAACATTCTCGATCATATAGCACAGCGTCGACGGCCCCATGTAAAAGAAACAAATACTTCACTGGGAAAACAGATATAAGCCATCATAATTACTCAGCTTCTCAATTTCGTTGAGATGGTGATGTTCATCACTGGGATCTTGCAAATTTATAGGAAATATTTCGCCGGTTACCTCAGAAGATGAAGAGGTCGATTCAATGATACAGAGTGGATGGGCACGGAATTAAGGAACATATAAATGAAAATCAGAGCCGTTATAGGGAGTTCTTCGGAGGAGGGATACCTGATGAAAGCCTAGAGACATTGGACCTGAATAATATGATTGCAAGAAGGCCTAAACAAAGAACATTTTTTTTTGTAAACGTGAATAAAACACAATAAGCCCATATAGTTTTTGTTAATAACGAAAGTGGGGTTGAAGAATGAACAGATGTGCCTGGTGTCTTAAAATGTCCATATCTTTTTGTTGAGGTGGCTTAAAGAGGAGATACCAAAACCCAATTTTATTATTATATAGAAGATAGAAGATATATATACATATATGATGTTATATATATGAATATACGGCTATTAAATTGGTTTCTTTAAATGTGTTCTAATATTTAGTTTATTAATACATGGTTGCTAAAGAAAATGAATTGATGAAACATAAGTTCCTGGAAATTCAAAAATAGTTACTATAGTTGTATATTACATTATGATATTATTTGGGTTGTTTTAGTAACTGATATTAATTGGTTCTATAATTATTTTTTCAAACATGGTAAAATCAAAGTAAAAGTTAAAAATTATCCACCAAACAAATCTATTACTATTAAAAGGGGCAAAACAAAGCATATGGGGGTGTCCACGTAGTCACTTTTAATCAACCACTAATATTATTTCAAAGCTCCACATCAGATTCGGTTTATCATCTGGTTATGTTCAAAAACAAATCGATCATGGTTTGGTTTTCTCAACTTTGGTTTTGTTTCTGACCGTAATCGCTTTACAAAATAATGGTTTGTGTTTTGTCGGCATAATCAGATGAGCTTCTAGACACTCCCTCCCCTTTCGACTTCCTCTCCTCTGATCTCTTCTATACCGTTTTCTCCATTACTCTCCAGATCCTCCCACTTTTGTGCTAATCAATTTCTTTCTTCAATCCTCAAGTGAAATCTTTTGCTCTTCCTCTTTGTTTCGTTGAACGCATCCTCTCCGCAAGGGTTTGTGGATTTGCTCATCCTCGCATATGGGTTTCAATCTTCTGCTGCTCTCATATTAACATATTGAACAACTTCAAATTTATTCGGCTTATTCGATTCAGTTTCTTTGTGCAAAACGATTATGAACTGTTTTTCTTTCCAAGAGTCCACTCAATTGATCTCTGTTTCTATTTCTCACCTTCTCTGCAAATTTTTTTCCGTAGCAAAGAGTCATTTTTTTTTTTAACTTTATGTTTCTGAACTCTCATTCTAGAAATCGATTTTAGTTTGGTTCTCTTAGAAACCATGTCTCTGGATTTATGATTCGTGAAACTGGAATTGTGTTTTGGTTTGTTGTAGGATGAAAAAAGTTCAGAAGGATTTCAGGAAAAAAGAAGAAACGAAAGTGTTACGAGTAGTATGTAAAACTTGAATGAGAAAGAACACAAATGTAATTCCTTCAGCAACAAGCAAATACAACGTTTAGAGTTTTTACACAGGAGTACTCTATCTCCTCTCAATGATCGGTTTCTCACTCGATACCTACAACTTTATTCGTTACTACTCTTATAGAAAGCAAAAGGAATAAACATGTCACCAACATCCCATGTGCCTCTTAGGTTGTTGCAACAAACCTCCTCTCCTCTCTTTATTTTTATTCTTCCCTTCTTACCCTTTTGTGTTACTTACTCCTATTCCTCCTTGCCATTTGGGCCTTTCCTCTTGTACTGGTATAGGATCGGAGGCCTCACAGATTCGTACGTAACATTACTCCCGCCTTTGAAAATGACTTTGTCCTCAAGGTCGAGCTTGGGGAACTGTTTTTCCATAACATTTTTCCACTCCCAAGTGCAGTCAGCCTTAGGTAACCCTTCCCACTTGACCAACACCTCTTCATGTCCAGTCTTAGTATTCTCACGGTACGCTAGCACCTTATCTGGCATCACTTCCAAAACCCCTTCTTCAGTGAGTTGAGGAGGTATGGTAGCCGGTTCCAGAGACTCTCCTACAGCTCTCTTCAGTTGGGATACGTGGAATGTGGGGTGAATCCGAGCCTCGGGTGGTAAGTGTAAGCGGTACACCACTTGTCCCACGCGAGCTGCTATCTCATACGGCCCGTCGAACCTAGCTGCAAGTTTCTCATTGACCCTTCTTGCCAGAGACTGTTGCATGTATGGTCGTAGTTTCAGGAACACTTTCTCTCCAACCTAAAACTCTATCTCCCTCCGGTGACTATCAACCCTTGCTCTCATCACTTGCTGCGCTTTAAGCAGGTGCTGCTTCAGCAAAGCTAAGTTATCATCCCTTTCCTGCAAGCGAGCCTCCAAATCGGCATTGTTGGTGGAACCATTCTCATACCGTATCAACGAAGGCGTTTCCGTCCCATACAACGCTGTGAAAGGAGATGTATGTATCGCCGAGTGGAACAAGGTGTTGTAACTGAACTCAGCCCATTGCAGATACTTTTCCCATGTTCGTGGCTTCTCTCCTGCAAAGCAACGCAAGTAAGTCTCTTGTCCCCGGTTAGTTACTTCCGTCTGGCCATCTGACTGAGGGTGGTATGCGGTGGAGAAACACAGGTTGGTTCCAGCCAAACGGAACAGTTCCTTCCAAAACTGTCCAGTGAAGATCCGGTCACGGTCTGATACTATCGTTTTCGGAAATCCGTGCAGTCTGACTATCTCCTGAACAAAAGCTAGTGCGACGTCAATAGCTGTGTAAGGATGCTTGAGGCTGATGAAGTGTGCATACTTCGTTAGGCGATCCACCACTACCAAGACTGAATTAACCCCTTCTGACTTCGGCAACCCCTCCACGAAATCCATAGATATGTCCTCCCACACAACATTCAGGACAGGTATTTTTGGCGCTGACACGTGTGGCAAGCAGCTACATACCTCCTGATGTCTGTCATCATTCCAGGCCAATAAAATAATCCCCCAATCCTCTTCTGTGTTTTAAGCACTCCCCCATGTCCTCCATATTTACTGTCATGATACTCCTTGAGAATAACCCAAATAAGATTAAACGCCTTTGGTATCACAAGTTTCCCTTGTCTTAGCAATCTTCCCTGCACCATTGAGTACTCAGGGTGCAACTTCGGATCCTGCTGCAACTCACTCATTATCTTAGAAAGTTCTCCATCCCTTTCCACCTCCTCTCCTACTTCCTCCAACTGAATTGACACAGGTACTGACACAGCAAACAACTCAGGAACTGGGCTCTTTCGCGACAGTGCATCTGCAGCTCTATTCTCAAGGCCCGGCTTGTAGTGAATATCAAAGTCAAAGCCGAGTATCTTTGTCAACCACTTCTGGTACTCCATGTTTATCTCCCTTTGCTCCAGCAGAAACTTCAGACTCTTCTGGTCTGTCCTCACCACAAATTTCCTTCCTAATAAATAGTGCCTCTATTTCTGTATTGCGAAGACAATCGCCATCAGTTCTCTTTCGTAAACGGACTTTAACTGCTGTCTTGCGGTTAATGCCTTACTGAAGTATGCCAGAGGCCTATGTTTCTGTATCAAGACCGCTCCCAACCTACACCAGAAGCGTCAGACTCAACCACGAACTGCTCCTGAAAATCTAGTAAGGCGAGGACCGGTACAGTCGACATTGCCTCCTTCAATTGCTGGAAGGCTAACGTTGCTTCCTCTGACCATTGAAATTGATCCTTCCTTAGTAGGGCTGTAAGTGGCTTGGCTATGTTCCCATATCCATGCACGAACTTCCTGTAGTACCCTGTTAGACCTAGGAATCCCCTCAACTCCTTCACAGTCTTTGGCATAACCCACTCCTTCATCGCCTGGACCTTTCCATCATCTGCAGCCACTCCATCTTTACTGATCACGTGCCCCAGATACTCTATTCGAGAGCTTCCGAACTCACACTTATTTTGATTAGCATATAGCTGTTGCTCCTTGAGTATCTCCAGCACCACTCGTAAGTGTCTCTCATGCTCCTCCTGGTCCTTGCTGTATACCAGGATATCGTCAAAAAATACTAGCACGAACTTCCTCAAGTATCTGCGGAAAACCTCGTTCATTAAGGACTGGAATGTGGCCGGTGCGTTGGTCAATCTGAACGGCATCACCTGAAACTCGTAATGTCCGTCATGTGTCCGAAATGCGGTCTTCTGCACATCCTCAGCCTTTACCAGTATCTGATGGTATCCCGCCTTCAAATCTAATTTTGAAAACACCACCGCTCCCTGCAACTCGTCCAGAAGTTGTTCTATCATGGTAATAGGATAGCAGTCTGCCACTGTTGCCTTGTTGAGAGCTCGGTAGTCAACGCAGAACCTCCAACTCCCATCTTTCTTTTTCACTAGCAGGACCGGACTGGAGAAAGGACTGTTGCTTTCCCTGATGATTCTGGCAGCCAACATTGTTGCTACTTGCTTCTCAATCTCTTCCCGTTGCGTCTGAGGATAACGGAATGGCCTAACGCTCACCGGACTAGCATCACTCTTCAGTAATATTGCGTGCTCTTGGCCTCTTGAAGGAGGAAGTCCTGTTGGTTCAGAAAAAACCTCAGGGAACTCCTTTAATACCTTCTGTAGAGCTTGTGGAACATTAGCCACCACTTCCAGTTTCTCTTCTTCCATCTGCATTCCGTTGTACTCCACTAACATCACCTCCCCCTCTTGCTGCATTGTCTTCCTCATCGCCTTCAGTGACAACGCCGGACAGCACAGACTAGGATCTCCTTGCAGGACATACTTGTCGTCTCCCACCTTGAATCGAAGTATCTGTAACTTCCAATTCACCTTCATATTGCCCAACGTCTCGAGCCATTGGATACCCAAGATCACATCAGCTCCGCTTAACTCCAACGGCAGGAAGCTCGATGTAATGGTGCACCCCTGCAGCTCCAACTCCAGTTCCCTGCACATCCCTCCGCCGGTGAAAGTGACTCCACCAGCCGTTAACACCTTGTACGATCGAATTTTGTCTGTACCCAAGCTCAACTGCTCTACCAATTTCTTTGAAACGAAATTGTGAGTCGCTCCGCTATCGATCAGCACAATCACCTCCCTTCCGAGCATCTTCCCCTGCAACTTGATAGTTCGAGAAGTAGAGATACCCACAATCGAGCTGATCGAGATCTCTGCTACTTCCACTTCCTCCGTTGCTTCCAGCTCCTCCATCTCAGCCATGTAACCCGAGATATCCAACTTTGTACCATCCTCCAACACCAGCATCACTGTCAGCTCCGCCTGTGAACATTTGTGCGGGTACACATATTTCTCGTCGCAGCGGTAGCACAATCCCTCCGCCTTCCACTTCGCCATCTCCGTCGGTGTTAGACGGTGGAAGGGGGGTTTCAAACGATTGTGATTAGGTTTAGTGGTCGTGTTACTCAACGACGTCGTAGCACTCCCACTGGGCCGCGATTTTTTTTGGTTTCCCCCCGACCCATTGTTGTTGGCTGTTTTCCCAGATTGGGCCTGAAAACGCCCATTCGAGGCCCGCTTCCCTCGTGACCCACCCTCCGTGGAGTCCTCCATCACCTCTCCCCCCTCCGACCAGTCTTCCACCAGGTTGGCCACATCCATCACCTTCTGTAACCCTCTTGGTGCCATCATCTTGACCCCTGCCTTAATCTTAGGCCGGAGTCCGTTCAGGAACGCCATCTCCAAGATCGGATCTGGAATCTCCGGTGTGTTTGACGCCAAAGCAACAAAGTCACGCCAGAAGTTACGTACCGTGTCAGTTTATCGGAGACACAACACCCGTTCCCCGGCACTCGTTTCCTGAGCCGGCGAAAACTACTCCAACACCCTCACCTTCATTTGTTCCCAGCTGGCAAAAGGGTTTCGCGTCCTCTCCCAACGGTACCAAGGTAAAGCTTCTCCAGTAAAACACATCCAAACCGCCCATAACTTATCCTCCTCCGTGTAATCTCCAATCTCGAAGTATTGTTCCACCCTCAACACCCAACTCAGAACGTCGTCACCGCCGAACAGAGGGATTTTGATTCTTCGCATCATCGCTTCATCCCTCTCTTCTCTGGATTTTTCGTGTCGGTTTTGCGTAGTCTCGAACCCGGCGTCGGGACCCGATTCCGCCGCAAATCTCACCCCGGAGACGCTCCTCGTTTCTCCCATGATCTCCTTCCCCGATCCTTCTCCGTGGTACATCGCCGGTTTGAGAGCCTCGTCTGGGTTGGAGATCAAACCAGAGGATATCAGCCCTTTCCCTCGCCGATCCTTTTCCCCCGTTTGATCCTCCTTCCGCAGCTCGATTCTGTCAAACCGACTCGCCAACATCTTCATCATCTCCTCCATTCGCCCCTCCATGGTCGAAAGCTTCCCTTCCATTGCAACGAATCTCTCATCGTCATGCTGGATCATCTCGGCCACCTTGTCGTCGCTCTTCTTTGGTCCCATCACAAAATGGCTCTAATACCAAATTTGTTACGAGTAGTATGTAAAACTTGAATGAGAAAGAACAAAAATGTAATTCCTTCAGCAACAAGCAAATACAACGTTTAGAGTTTTTACACAGGAGTACTCTCTCTCCTCTCAATGATCGGTTTCTCACTCGATACCTACAACTTTATTCGTTACTACTCTTATAGAAAGCAAAAGGAATAAACACGTCACCAACATCCCATGTGCCTCTTAGGTTGTTGCAGCAAACCTCCTCTCCTCTCTTTATTCTTATTCTTCCCTTCTTACCCTTTTGTGTTACTCTCTCCTATTCCTCCTTGCCATTTGGGCCTTTCCTCTTGTACTGGTATAGGATCGGAGGCCTCACAGATTCGTACGTAACAGAAAGCTAAAGAAGCGGAGAGATATCTTCGGAAAGATCTAACTGATGTTCTCTCCTTGGAACTCTCTGATGGCCTAATGGTAAAAATCTTTAATTCAAAAGCACTGATATCAGAGCGTTTTAAGTTGTCTATCATCATGAAAACAAATATCTGATTTGTTCTAAGAAAGCTATGATTTTGTGCAGTCATGATCCAGCAAAGAGAGAAAGAGACACAAGGATTGCTAATACTGTCTTCAATGGGGAAAGAAAAAAAATAGAGTAAATGAAGGTTTTCATAGGTATCTCTTGCAAAACTTCTCTGAACCATTTGGTTGTTGTGAGGAAAACTTATTGTTCTCTCCTTGTTTCATCCCTTGAAGAACATTGCTTCCTCTGTGCTTTTCCTCTTCCAAATTTTTTTGTTTCTGTTATCATTCATTTTCATTTTCACCTTTCAATATTGGTTCCTTTTTGTGTTTTAGCAGGCACAACTATGATGATATGAAATCGAGGAGACTTTACGATGAAACCTGCCATGAAGAGAAATGAGGAAGAAGATAGAAAGCATACTTGGAAAAATCAAATAAAGGACTTTAGATTAAAGATAAAAAGGCTTTTAGTTAACTCTTAAGTATGCTTCATCTCTTTTAGTAGTTTTTATCCTCGAGATTTTAACATTTTACTAACCATCTTTTGATAAAACCCTTGATTCTGGTGGCAGCTTCAACATGTTTTTGGAAGCAAGCACAATTCCTCATCATTCTAATGTAGTTTGTGTTCACTATTCCACTTCTCTAGGCTTATATTACATAAGAAAATACCTCAAACTCAATCTTACTCAAATTACCTTATAACCTTATATCTAACCTTTGCAGAGTTGTGTGTAATTATAATTTTGTGGTTTCTTTCTCACAGGTTAGCACATTGGGTATATTTCTTTAAACTATTTAGTAATGGAGGTTGTTCCACCTCTCTAAAACAAGACGACAGAACCGTTGAACTCTACTATTTCTATATATATATATATATCGTCTTATAGGCTGCTGACTACTGCCAAGATAGACTCCATTTTGCTTTGACTGAAGATCGAACATATAAAATACGAGTTATGCAAGAGGAACAATGGAGAGGGTTCGCATGTCCAATGGGAGAAAGTCTTAACTCGCTGTTTCTAACTGTCGATAGTGATAGTGGAGGATAACGCGGCAGAGCTCCTACTGATAGGGTTTGTCAGGCTGTTGCCTCTGAGACTGGTAGGGGGTCAGGCACTTGGTGTTCTTCCATGTCTAGGTCCCTTGGTAAGCAATACTTCTATTGATTATCAGTAAAGAATCTGTGAATGTCTTGAGAGTTGGCTTATTAATTTCATCTATGGCACATCTCTGGAATTATACCGTGAAAATTATTTTCCTGCCATTTAAGAAAACATTAGATCCTCAGTGTATTTTCCTCCTCTGGACAATATTGCAGGTGACAAACATCTGAAGCTATATGTGATCCCGAGATGCCGGAAGCGACATTCATGCCAAGGACAAGATAAAACAGTTGTGAAACAGTGAGGAAAACAAAACTTGTTGTGGCAGAGGAACAGACCCCGCCTGCCAAGCGACCAAAGGAGTAAGGAAAACCAAAAAGAAGGTATTAATCCTTCCTCTTTAGTAAAAGTACGCAGTACCCTTTTTTCTTAGATTGATTACTTTTATAGAAATTGGTTAAATTTTTATGAAGCCGTCAATCCTACACAAGGTACATAACCAGATTCCTCCTTTATATTAGCCTTTGTACGAGTTAACACCTATAGTCTCTTTCAAGATGAGAGAATAGTTAGATATATTTGAAATAACTGGTCAAGCACGTCGGTGCTAGAATCTGTGAATCATAGAAACTTGAACGCTTATATAAATAAAGTTTAGTTATAGTAGACATAATTGTAAATAAAATAAATTGCAACTTAATAACAGAGTTTCAACGGTGTATGATTCTAATCTCTTGCCAAATTGCTCAGTGCATCAGTTGTTTTCACTTTCTGGTTAAAATTAATTAGAGATGGTTTGTATCACTTACGGTCTTTGTTAGAGTCTTGAACTGTTTCATAAACTTACTGCTTTTCTGTGTGTATGTAGAGAAAGGGCTTTGTAATTATGGAACAAATATCATGTCATTATTTTGGTGACACAAAATATCAGAATCATTCTACCGATAGTGTTTCTGTGGAGAAAAATGTTAGTAGCCGTTGGAATCAGGCTGTGAAAAACTTTACAGAGAGCGTTCTTAAGTTTTTGTCTGATACAAATCCAAAATATTTCCAAGAATATTTGCCGTTAGTTTCAAGAAGATCAGCAAAATGCAGAGGATACCAAGAAATAGAACGAAGAACCCTGGAGACATCTCGAGTTGTTGCTTGAAAAGGACACGCATCAGTAGCGAAGTAAGAGGTCTTCTGCACGTTAAGTGACACAGGAATCAGTTAACGTTTTGTTTTCCCTGGTCGTTTCGCCTGAAAGTTATTATAGAGTTCAATTGCCTACTAGCTTCAAGAATTTGGTTTCATTAAACATTGAGATATTGACTTCCCTCATTTCTTGATTTGCCTGTCTATATACTATAACTAAAAATCTCATGAAAACACGAACTTTCTGTTGTCTGAAAGTCGCTTAGTTTATTTGAAATAGATTTATCTAATATTGATATGATTTGTGATGATAGAGATCTGCAAATAGTTTTGTTTTTTATTGACGAAGGTAACAAACAATAAGTGTCCCGACTCAGAGTATTAGAATTTGTTTAATCCATGAAAAATACCAAAAGAAGTTCCTTTTTCAAATGGCAAGATGGATGGACGCTCAACGTAAATACTTTTCTAATCAAATTGACTGCACAAATTGTATGACAATAGATACACCATTTTCGATCTAGAGGTTGAGAAAAAAAATCAGTCAAAAGTGATAAGCATGAAACCACACAAAGTGATGCATAATCACGTTTTACAATTTCGACGTTTACATCTATTTTAATCTTACAAAATATTTTTTGGTATGGCTTGATTTATTATCATATACACAAATTTGTCAAAATATTGAAAATGTCTTTCAATTGCACTAACAGCAAGTGCTATTGTGTTCATAATTGTCTTTTCTTTTCTTCTTTTTATTGTTTATAATATAGAGCATAGTGTGATGAGAAAAATAAATTCTTCATTCGTATCCGTTTTTGTTTGTGATTTTAGTTTTGGAGGGAAAAATTCATTGATTTGGAAATAAAAAAATGTGTAAATGTTATAAAGAAAAATTATAGACAATAAAGATTTAATTTTTTTTAAAACATTGAAAATTATAAGATGAATTTAATATTTTATAGGACATAAATCGCGCTAACAATCTAGTTATAATAATTAAACTATGAACTCACATATAAATGACTTGTGTAATCATTCAATTGATTTATCAATTAATGTATAATAGATTTGTAAATCATAATAGAAATATTATTGTAAAGAAACTAAAATAATTTGTTTTATATAGATATGTAATACATTGATACATCATAAATCAATTGCTATATATTACAAAATTTTATTAAAAAATGTTGTAAATTTAATATATTTATATTTATTTTTTGTAACATTTATATTTGTTATTTGTTATTGTTACGAATTTCCAACATCTTATATCGTGGCTTTGTAGCCATGATTTAATGTCACAAGTTGTGGTTAAAATAGCCACAAAACAATATTTTCACTATTTATAGATAGTAGCTATAAATAAAGTTTTGTGTCTTTGATAAAAATAAATTTTTGTGTCTTTGATAAAAATAAAGTTTTGTTACCGAAGGAAAGCTATAAATAACCACTAGGTATGGGCATTTGGGGTTCTAATCGGGTTTTTGTTTTTTCCAATCGAGTTTCAATTTTTTTGATTTATCAAAATTAGATCCAATCAAATTATATGAAAATTTGTTTCAGGATCAGTTTGGATTCTATCGGGTTCGGGTCGGGGTTAGTAAGTATTTAAAGAACCAGTACAATCCGATATGTTTTTAGGTTTGGGTCCCAATCGGTTATTCGATTTAAAAATAGTGATTTTTACCTATTTTGTAACCAACACATAAGTAAAATTAGTTTTTCGGTTTAAAAGTATGACTTGTACATATTTTGTAAAAAAAATATAAGTAAAATAGGTTCAAAAATAAGAAAACAACATCAAACGAAATGTAAACATAATTATTGATAAAAAGAAAATCAAATAAATGGAAACATAAAACAAAAACCAAATTCTCATGAAATGAGAAAAATTATTCAGTGAAAACAAAATCAAATCTAAAAGTTTTAATTTTAAACTGCCATCTTCAACCATCAACCTTCAGGTAATAGATAACTAGATTTTGACATGCGCTTTTTAAGCGTGAGTTTATTTTATATAAGATGGTGTATATATTTGGATAAATTTATCTGAAATCACGTATTGAACCATACCAAACTGGAAAATTGAAATCAAAATTGAAGAAATTTCATAAATAATCAAACATCTCTATAATCAAAAAATTGAAACCGAACCGACAACAAATGGGTACTTGATTTTTAAAATATAAATTATATACTTACAAATATTGATTATATTTAATTTCTAAATAACTTAATATCCTAAAAATATTTATATAATATATATTTTTACATTCTACCTGAACTTGCGGTTAAACCAGTAAATCTGGTGTCATATATAATCCAGTAGAACTTATGTTTTTATGTAGCATTCTATCAGAGGTTATACCAACTGATATGTTTCTACAAAATTCAGATTTAATAAAAATATATTAGCTAAAAATATGAGACCCAAAAACCTACCATTAACCTGTGAATCAATAATGGTTTATCCGGAAAATTTTTTGAAAACAAACTAATATCAAAAAATAATATATGTAATTCAATATTACCCGGCAAAAACCTATTGTTAACCCATGAACCAACTATGATTTACCCAAACTCTCTCTCTCTCTTAATTTCTTTGTCCTTGTATTAAGATTTTTCCGGATAATAAATAAAGTTTGGGACGTCTTTTATTTACATCCTTTTAAAAGATCATGGTCCTAATAATATTGTATATCGTAACAGACATATCTGGTAAAAAATGTCTAATAGAGATATTCTGTTTTGATATGTGTGTTAGATAATATTTTTTCAAAGTTTTTATTAAATTATATTTGAACTTTGAGAGTGGTTTTGATAAATGATTATGATAAACAAAACAGTGCATGTATATTATAGTTAACTTTTAAAATGTAAATATCAAAAATTAGTATATTATTATCATTATTTAGTATTTTATTTGGTGATATGTGATTATGTACAAAGATATATAAATAATGAAATTTAATATATAATTTGGTGATATGTATTTCCTATTTTTAAGAATAATATATTTATATTATAAGTATATAACAGAAATACATGTATTAATAGTATCGATCATATACTACTGTTTATATAATTACATAACCATATTCGACCCAAAAAAAAGAACTATATAACCATAGTGATAAGCTATATTTTTAAGTTAACAATTTTATATTTTAAACATATAACACACCTGGAACTTGGATTTTTTAAACGTGAAAAATATAATGATCATGAAAGTTTCATAAATGGTACTCTCTTTATTTTGTTATTATTACTGACTTAAATATGGTATATCCGAATAAAGAGGGAATGATATAATAAATATTCATGTCATCTATACTATTAAAGATGAAGTACAAAAAGTTAAGTGTTTGGAAACATGAATAGGAAATATTTAAAATTATGGTGATTGGAAACAATGATAGCCTACAAACCTATTGGGCTTTATTTATTAAATTAAAGATTAATGTGGCCCAAAGTATCATTATTATTGATTTTGGGTTTTCTATCATTAATATTACTTTATTTCTGAAAATTAGTTTTACATATATATACTCGTGTTTTAAATTTATTTAGAATAAATCAAGAATAATATATATTTTATTTATATAATTTATATTGACTATTGTTATAAGTTTTTAACAGTGATATACTTGCTTTCTAATTTTTCATTGAAAAATTAACTTAAAATTTTGACTAAATTGTTTCGTGTATATAACTTTGTACCAAATTTAGCAAAAAAAAAACCTTATAAACTATTATTAAAATATTAACGGGTCACAATATTATACCGACGCCCCTGTTACACAATACAATGATGAAATACAATATTTAAATAGTATACTATTACTTAGTAAAATTAGAACCATTAGATTGTACTTTTTGAAATGTTTATATATACCATAAAAATAAAGACCCGCCCAGTCGGGCGGGTTATGATCTAGTTATTTGTTATAATGATAGACATATCAAGATTCTAATGAAAGGGTCCAAACAACTTTCATAGATAGATTTTTTAGGACTCTTTCCCTTTTAATGGTATTGATTATTTTAGATATTCGATAATATTTTAGTGTATTTTAGATACATATTAGGAACCGATATCATGTTTGGTACAACTTTTTTAATGGAACTTTGAATGTTTCGGGTTTTATCGGATATCCATTTAACTTCGCGTTCGGTTCAGATAATACCTATAACCCAAAATATCATAAACAAGATTCATTCGGTATTTGTGTCGAGTTCAGATCAGTTCAGATTCATTTTTATCACATCGGATTCGGTTCAGATTTTCAAATTCGGTTTATTTGCCCAATCCTAATAATAACGTTAAATGATATCCACAAGTTCGACCATACAGAAAAAAATGATGGCTATATGCGGTTATTAGTCAAATAGACATGAAAGAAATAAAGTTTGATTGCTCTAAATTTAGTGCTGTAGAAATAAATAGAACCATAGACAACACCTACAGCAACTACCAGTCACCCCCTATATTAAAATTTGTGGCTAAAAGCAGATTTTGTTGTAGTGATGATCCGTTAGACCCTAAGGTTTCTATTGCTAATAGATTCGATCCCCTTAACTCAGCTTTGACATCCCATTGTTTCAACACATTTAAACTACTTCATAGGGCTACTTTTGCAGTGGATACCTTAGGGCTTTTAGGAGATACTACGTCCAGCGCTTAGGTCTACTTTAAGATTCAATCAACTAGTAGGGATGTTATAATGGGTTTTCTAAATGGGTTTTCTGAAGGGGTTTTAAATGGGTGTTCAGTATTAAATATCCATTTAGACTATCTAGTTTTTTCTTCTAACGATTTAGACCATTTAGTTTAATGGGATTTATGGGTAGTTATAAATTCCCATTTAGAAAAATATTTTTTAATCAAAACATTATTTTCAATAATATTTTTTCCGAAACTTATTTTCCAAAACATATTTTTTCCCCGGAATTCTTTTTTTGAAAAAAATTTCAGAATCTTTTTAATAAGCTTTTCAAAACAATAATTAATTAGTTTTATCAAGTTAAGCAGGTTAGTAGGGTCTCGGTTGATTTTTAAGTAAACTCTGTTTATTTTAATAGTTTTGTAAAAATTTAAATAGTTTTACAAAGAAAATAAAAAAAAACATATGTAACATTCTAAATGGGTCTAAATGGATCAATGTAATTTATATGGATCTAAACGAATTCGGAGTCTAAATGGGATGAGTTTTAAATGAGTTGAGTTTAAATCGATATAGGTGTGCCTGTTTTAACAGGTATAAAGCTCCTTGATAGGATTTAAACAATGGAAGATGGAAGTCGAGGTTACAAGCTTGAACAAGTATGCATCAATGATCATACGAAGTGTGACTTAAGAGATGATATATCAGTCATATGTTGTTGCATGTGAACATGATCCGCCTTGAGCTAAAGTCTATAAAACAAGTTTTAGACACTAGAGAATGCATAAATATTAGGGGCGTCAATTATTTGATAAATATTAGGGGTGTTAGAATGCAGGTTCGATTCCACCTGTTTTTTTATTTTTTCTTTTACAACAATAAGGCTTTCTCTATTTCAAAAAGATATATATTTTTAAACTATATGGTGTATATTTATACTTTTTAACATTTATCATACTGAATTTAGATTGGACTGTTATTTATATAAAAATATATGTAACATAGATATATCTACATATTGATTTATATTTGTAAAAATTATCCTATTATGTGACTTTTATTTTAAATTATAGTTAATAAATAATAAAAATATAATTATCTAGATTCAAACAATACTATTTATTAATTATTTAAAGCTAGGCTTATTAATTATTTCTAAACACACATGTATATAATTTAGTAGGAAAAATAAATAATACAAAAATCTAGGTTCATTAATGATTGTTTCCATGAGTTTTTAGTTAAATATTTATTTTGGAAATGAATTAATTAAACATCAAAATAAAAAAAATCCTAAAAGGTAAGTTAATTAATTGATTTCAATGATATGCCATTGTAAATAAGTTTAAAAAACTAAGGATATTTTAGTTTTGTACTTTTTTTTTAATAATATAAATGTGAACAAGATAACATATACCAATTATTTTACTTTGTCACTTATTTTGTATTTCTTATTTTATTGTTGATTATTTTTGTTGGAATAGCTTTCTGTACCATGTAAGCCTTCAGTTTTTTCTCTGTTCTGTAAGCTTATGTTTTTTTTAAAAAAAAATTGAAATTCGAATAAACATAAAATTGTTATAAGGTTTTGAATTGATGAATTTTTACTTTCATGTAATATTTTATGACCTTTTGTACTTTATTTTTATCAAAATAAATTATGTTTTAAATTTCTTAAATATAATTAAATTAATAATAATTAATTTTAATTAAAGGGTTGTTTTCTTTTTTTTTGAAATCTTTACGCACTATATATGTTCGGACCGGCACTGTGGGTGAACCATCTTAGCTAAAGAATTTAGTGAATATGAAGTAGGTGATCACATATGTGTAATCTGTTTGTGTTTTTCTTATAGATGATCTTTGTTTTTGTTTTTGTTTTTGTTTTTCTAATGATTTCAGTTGTTTTCTCTTTGTTTTAAAATGTTGTGTTGTTTTCATTATTTTTGTATAACATATATAATGTTAAAAAAAAAATATTTAAGTAATTAATATTAAAATTATATTCGGCACAAATATAAAATGTATCTGATCAGAAAATGTTGTACAATGGAGTGAATATTTTCTCTAGCTAGTAACTCATTCACCTCTCTTTTCAGTGGAATTACTATGTGCCTCTCTAGTTTCTCTAGCTATATATCTCATATTTTCTTTACATATTTAAAATTAATTCATCATTATACTAATAGTTACACATAGGCTTGGGCATTCGATATCTATTCATCGGGTTTTTCGAATTTCAGTTCTATTTTGTACACATCCTAAATCTCATAGTAGTAAATTTGTAAGTAGAAATCGGGCTCAGATATAACACATGGATTGTAGATCAATTTTATATGACATCCTAAAAGCTATAAAGCGACCATATGTCATTCGGCTTATTTGGGATTGATTCGGATATATCTAGAGTAAAATGTAAAATTTGAAAGCAAAACATAAGAAAATATACTTACTTATATAGAATTGAGTATTTAAAATACTTATTTAAATTTTAAATACTTATTGTTACAAATGTTTATCTATTATATTAATTTGGACATTCGAATTGGTTTCTTCATATATTTTTGTGAATTTTTGGTTTTAGGGCTTTTCGAATTATCCGTTCGGGTCGAATAATAATATTTGGGTTCAGATATGTTTTGCATCACCCTATAAAACCCATTTATATTTTTTGTTTTTACATTTTGAACTAAACTGGATCGGATTTTCAGTTTGTGTTCAATTTGGATTTTGGGTTATGGATTTCATGTCCATGCGTAGTTACACATATCAAAATCTGATCAGTTATCATTATCTTTATTCATTTTAAGCGCACTGTATAATATTTTTTTTCTGATGAACTTTTAAATTTAATAGCAATATAGTCCAAAGTTTTGTGGAATATATACTTTCAAGTATCTACATCCATTATTTATTCCTTATATACTATTTGTGAAGTGATTTTGATATGTGTCATCACCACAAGCAATTTCACCAAAAAATGATGATCTGTCCACTAATAATGATGACATAACTTGGAATTAATTATGACATGTACATTTAAATTTAATGTTAATATATATTTTTGGTAGGTTTTTTAAAATATGGTAATAGCTAATAAATTATCATTAACATAATAATAAATAATATAATAGAAATAGAAATATTTCAATATTTACAAATTTTGAAATGTTTTTCAAGTCTATTTTTATAATTATATAATTATTATTAATAAATATTTTCAAGATTTTATGCTGGATTTTTAAAAATTATAATTTTCTAATTTCAATACCGTTAGTTTTTATTTATAACATCTATAAATTTTAGAAATATTATTGAATTTTACATTTTGATAATTATATACCTAACAAAATTTTATCTTAATTGTATAAAATCTGATTTAACATATTTTAACCAAAAGAAAAAGTATTAAAAAATCTCCAAACTTTTAATTTTAAATATATATATATATATATATATATTAGGTCAAATTTCTCAAAAAGACATTTTTAAGTTTTTATCACAAAATAGACCTCAGAAACTAAAATGACTAAAATAGTATTTTATTTTTTCAAATTTGAAGTTTTTTTTTTATTTTTTTAAATTTGAAATCCTACCTCCAAAATATCACTCCTCAACTCTAAACAAAAAAATTGAAGATTAATTAATCCAAAGATATAAATACATATTTACTTATTTTTTATACAACATTTAAGTCTATTTTGATCATTTTTATTTTTAAGGTTTATATTTCTGACAAAGAAAATTTAGGTCTATTCTAGAAATTTTTTCATATTATTAAATATAAATATAAATATAAATAAAAGTTTTTTATCTTATCTTATTTTTTACATAGAATTAACGTAATAATGTAATAAAATAATAAATTTAAAAAGTAACTGAATTTCATTTTTGAATATAATTTTATTTATAAAACTTTTATTTCTGCACATATGGTGTAGAAAAACACTCATTGATTCTATGTAATCGTATTTCAGATACAAAAAGTGTAAAAAGAAAACCATGGTGTATTTGGACAAACCCTTTTTTCTTTTTTCTTTTGAAACTAAGGCTTTCATATTTGGACAACCCTTGACTAATGTGAAACGAACAAACCGTATCGCTATGACAGGTCATATAAGCAAAGGTTCCTTTTTCCTTGCAAAAAGTTTTAAAGTTTCTTTAAAACCACCCACAATGGCGGTGTTGAAAGTGAGTTTCAACAGTTGAACACCTTACTATGATGGTATTGAAATATCGTGTTTATCTATATGGATTTAATACCCGTTGGCAAATTTCAACATGGTGATAAAATTCCATGTGGGCCAGCTTTGCCACTTGGCGTAAATTGATTGGATATAAATATTGTGCAGATTTACGTTATTTTTATTTTTACCAAATAACTAAAATTCATTTATTATATAATATTTTTATCATTAAATAATAAAAGTTATATCAAAATTCATAACTTTTTACAAGCTATAAATAGAGACTACTCTCATATCATTTGAACACAGAACTATAATTAACCATTTTAATGTTTTAAACTTTTTTTGTTAAATAAATTCTAATAATAACTTTTAAAAATTCAACATTTATTTAATTTAATAATAATGTCATTTTTTCTATAATTAACTATTTTAATGGAATGGGTGCTGAAACCATTGTGCATGGTTTATAAGACTATGTACAATCGCTAGTATACACTCGTTAGTATATACTCAGTACTGACTGTACACGAACTAGTGTATATTTGCTAGTGTATATTTGGTACTGGCTGCACTCTTGCTAGTGTACACTTTGTACTGGTTGTACAGGCACTAGTGTACATTCAGTGTACATTCGCTATTTATATGTTATTTTAATTTTAAATTTAATTATTAATATGTAATTATTATATTGTAAGAAAAATAAA
This sequence comes from Eruca vesicaria subsp. sativa, assembly GCA_932364175.1. Lineage (NCBI taxonomy): Eukaryota > Viridiplantae > Streptophyta > Magnoliopsida > Brassicales > Brassicaceae > Eruca > Eruca vesicaria. Next base: position 130,237 of record CAKOAT010098488.1, read on the forward strand.
TAATGTGAATTAAAAATTTTGGGATATGATGTTGAATTTTTTAAAATAAACTATTGTAGAGGTTTAGAATAAAGTGGGTGTTGAATAAATAAAATGGAAAAAAATAAAAGATGATGTGGAATGTAAAAAGAAGAAATTGAGGATGTTGAAAAGATGAAGGGTGTTGAAACCATTGTTGATGGTCTAATATTTAAAATTATAGGAAGGCCATCAACATTTACTATCAATGTCGTTGTGTATCAAAATCGTCAACATATGCACACGGCATAACGCTAGACTACTGAAACAGTGTCGGTCTTGTTTTTCTTTTTTGAACTGTACGACGGGAATAATTTCCACTATTCTTTTTCATTTGCTTTTCCTGGTAAGTTTAACAGAACATTAGGTGAAAATCAGAAAAAGAAATAAAACGAAGATTGATTCTTGTGGCAGATTTGACTTTTCTTCGATGTTTTCTTCTTAAGATTTAGACAATTTTGTGGTCTTTCGTTTAGTACCCCACCATGAAAGTTACATAAAGTGTTTTCAGAATACTGCATCATTGCTTGATTGATTAAAAAAATAAAAATATTTATCAAGAAAGTTATAGTATCCAATGTGTAGATTCTTATTTTTCAGTCTACTTAGACTATCAACGATGGTAAAACATATTCAACACCCTAATTTTATTTTTACAATTACACACCAGTTTTTTCCTTTACACTGATTATTTCATTTCATATAAAAGTAATTTATGTATATTCAAATAAATAAAGTAAGCTTCTATTTGCAGAGTTTTAAAAATTATAATTTTGATATAAAACTAACAAAAAGCTAATAATAATTTTTTAATTAAATATTTGATTTAAAATTGTTGGAGTGGAAGAAAAGTAAATAAATTTATACCTAATAAGAGACTAATATACATATGTGTCACATGATTCAACTAGTTGATTCTTTTCAATATTTTCTTTTGTTTCAATTTTTTGCTAACTGTTAAATTAATTTTTTCTCAACTCACCTAGATAGTCTTATAAGACATACATCATAATTGATATTGATTTTGGAAAAGAAAAAAACTAATACTTTTTAAGCATTTATGTAGAAAAATAGATTTTAATTTAATGATTTCCAGTTTTCAACTAAAAGATTGTGTTATTTCATTTACGATAAAATAATGTGTTTGTAGTTTTTCACTGCAAAACTCCATATATTATTGAATTAATAGTTTATATTTTCGTTTAACAGTTATTAATAATGTATGTTTTTACAATATAGAATAAAAATCAATTTTGCGAAAGTGCACTTCAACACAATTATATTTGTGCAAACAACATTTATATACAGTGATAAATTACAAAATCTTGCAATTCAACCTTATTGTACCTCGCACTTTCAATATCACCAGTGTCATTAACTTTTATTTATTTACTAAAATGTTATTTTTAACAACCCATCAAATATATAATAAATATAATATAAAATAGTAATTTAATAATCCGGTAAATTTCTTTCGGAACTACCGAGATCGATAAAGTATTGTTCAAACGGAAAAGATGAGTTTTTCTTTATATTCTTTTAATGCATGATTTTTTTGTCGGCATTATTTTGTGATTGAGTTATGGAAATCTAAAGGGGCTGGCTAGGAATCGCAAGAATTGTGCCCTCCCGGCAAGGCGTTCCTCGGCGTTCCTCGGCGCCAAGAAACTAAAAAACAATTAATTTTCATATGATGAAAACTACACCAATTGATGTTAGAAGAGAAGTTTCACCCGTAGATATTGAAATTACATAAGATGAAGATATCTGATTTCAAAATTTTCTTATTCGATTAGGAAAAATCAAAGATAAAGAATCTTATTCTTCATGACAAAATGCATTAGTTGATTATTTGTGAAAAAAATTATTTTGATACTCATTAATAAAACAAAATATGGTATCTTATATATATATATATATATTTATGATTTATTAAAAAAATTAATCATAAATTTTTAATTTAACTAAAATATATTTTATGGAAATTTTGTAAACATAAAATAGTTGGGTTAATTGTTAATATTTTATAAATTAAAGTTACTGATAACAATTATTAAATAAAAAGGAATCATTTTAGAATATTTCATTTTAGAATAGAAAATATAATAATATATTGGAGTAAAATTCAATTTTATTTTGGAGTTATATTATTTTAGAGTAAAAATAGAGTAATACATTGGAATTAGTCTGAGTATGAAAAACTGTTGTGTTTATATATTTTATTTAGCTATGGTGGAATGCATGTGCCCAAAGTTTACTTTTTTTTTTGTTTTTTGTTTTTTATTGAATTTATAGTTAGTTTACAATGAGTTTAGGTTGACTAGAATGGATGTGTCGAAAGTCATACCAACCCTTTTATCATACACGTTTCCAATCATTAATCTATGCCTAAAATGCAATTTAATTACTCTACTACATCTCTTTAAACTATATTTATCTCAGTAGACTGTTTTTCTTTTTTAATTCATGCCGTTATCAGTTCAGACTTGCGACTAGAACTGAAAACTTCAATGGATGGTTCAATTAAAATCCATGTTGATATTAATTGATTAACTACTCTCACCATTTAAGCTTATTTTCATATTTCCGTTCTCTTGAAATATTCTTGAATAATAAGAATCAAAATTAGTGAACTACAGGCTCTAAAATTAGTGAACTACAGGCTTTATTTCATAATATTTTTTAAAAAAGTATAGTTGCAATTTTATTTAGTAATTAAATATATGTAATTATGTGTGTTTGACATTAAATTTTAATGATTTGATTTATATATAATGATTTCTAAATGATATTATTACACATAATAATTTTTCATACAATTTAAAATGTGTTTGTAAATTTGACTCAGTATAAATGTAAAGGTCAACTTTAGTTTTTAAAACTCAGTTCTATTTATTTAAAATTGTGATTAATGGTCCAAATGGTAAATGAAAACATAAAAAAAAAAAAAGACTAAAAGTTTGAGCTTCGAAACATCAGGAAAAAAAGTATTTTGTTTCTCTACCATCCAAAGGTTATTGTCTCAAAAAAGAGTAATGAAATAAAACAAAAAAAATATATATTCATACATTTTTGTTGCAATATTCGTATCCCTTTAAAATACGAGTGTTACTGACTATATTTTTGTGAACTGTTCGTATTATCATTATTAGTATTATCATTATTAAACATATTTTATCATTTAATTTATGTTTTGACTTATTAATTAATACTTTGCAGTAATCTATATAATAACTTTAAATCTTTAATAAATTAATGTCTAATAATAACAAGTTATGACTCTTTCTTGGTAACAAAATACTAACTACTCAATGAAAATCATTCTTCTAATTATATAATTTGCTTGTTATTTCTTTTACTTGATTGAAAATAAAAGAGAGAAACAAAAACATAATTGAGATCACGTTAGTTTTTAAGAAAATGAGAAAGAGAAGAGTCTTCAAAGCCTTAAAAAGTGGCTGTAGAAAANCAAGTTATGACTCTTTCTTGGTAACAAAATACTAACTACTCAATGAAAATCATTCTTCTAATTATATAATTTGCTTGTTATTTCTTTTACTTGATTGAAAATAAAAGAGAGAAACAAAAACATAATTGAGATCACGTTAGTTTTTAAGAAAATGAGAAAGAGAAGAGTCTTCAAAGCCTTAAAAAGTGGCTGTAGAAAAAGGTAAGTAAAAAACAGTTTTTTTTTTAAATAGACTTTTAAGGCTTTAGAGATTTCTAAAGCCTAAAAAAACTGATTGGTAAATTTTTGGCTTTCATGGCTTTACATAACCACAAAGCCTCGACAGCCCCATTACCAATCTGACCCATAATTACAAACAGACTCATTAAAACATTAGGCCCATAATGAAGCTTGTATTGAAGAATTTACAAATTTTTATTCGGTTCACTATATATTAACTTAAACAGTTTTCTTTTTTGTTGCAGTTATATTACATGTCTACTTTATGCAGTTATAATTATATGCCGAGTATTTTTTTTTAATTGGACCCAATTATTATCAATAGGACATGTTTCTGAATTAATAGTACTCCTTCTATTCCTAAAAGATTCATATTCTAATTTTTGCACATTTTTTAATAAAACATAATAAATTTGCATAGTTTTTTGGTATTTATCTTCTTTCTATAATTTTAAACCAATCAAAAATCAATTAGTGCAACTAATTTTTTTGAAATTTACAATTATTTAATAAAACATACATTGAAAATGTAAAAAAAAAAGATCTTTTAGAAACAAATTTTTTTTCTAGAATATCTACTCTATTAAAATAGAGTCATTCTTTTTATCTACTAATACAAGTTGTCATTTAAATTTGGACTCTTTCTAGAATGTTACAAATAATATAAGTCATATAATTGACTGAACCGTATTACTTAAATAAAATCAACACAATTAATGTAAAGAGACGACCTTAATGTAAATTACCTTCAAAAATATGGCAGGTATCTATGTATATACCGAAAACACATATTTTCTCCTACAAATATGGAATGTTCTAAAAGAATATATATCATCAAAATATGGAATATGAAAATCTACTAATTATACTTAAATTAAACCAGTGGTTATTTATAAAATATAGTCTTGGGATTACTTTTATTTTTTGAACAAATTATATAGTTTGGTTTTTGGGCTTAGTATTAAAAAAAAACTATAAAAACATTGAATAAACTTTTCACCTTAAAAAATCAAAAAATCAATTATTATTTGCAGACCCAAAAGGTATTAAATATTTTTAACAAAACAAAATTATCTAGTATTAATCATTTATTAAATCATGTACTTTAAAACATGTTAATATATTTTTTTATTTAAATAACAATCACTTTGTTTTGATAAATTTCAATGGTAACTTTTAAATAATTTACTGTTTTATTTTTCTTATATAATTTACTGACTAAAAAATGTAAAGCAAAACCAAAACCAAATCTAAAAACTAAAATCCAAAACCAAAAGCTAAAAACACATGTTATATTTTTTTACTTTGTTTATTTACAAAATAAACTATTTCAAATTTTTTTTTAAAAATTTGTTGTCATCTTTTCAGTTTTGAATTAGATGTTCGATTATTTGAGATTTGTTTGTTGGTAATATTAGTTCAAACTAACTCAGCGTGTTTAAAAATTAAAAACCCAAACCAAAAACTGAAAATGAAAAGTAGAAACTTAAAAACTAAAAACCAAAAACCAAAATCTAAAAGTAAAAACTGAAACTAAAAACTAATGAAAAATAATCATCACCACAAATTTTGGTGAACTGATTTTATATCAAAATATTTTTAAACTAAGACAAAACCTAATTATATAAATTTTTAATCATAAAAAATTTCCGCGCTTTCAAGCGTGGATCAAAATCTAGTGTATCTTTAAGAAACGGAAGGAGTATTGATTTTACTTGAAAGTTAAAACATAAATTTAAATATAAAAATATAGCCGTAGAAGGTAGAACTTTATTGGAAAGCAAATAAAAGTAACAAATAAATAAATAAAAACTAATTAACTAATATATTTAAAATTTATTATCATATGAGAAAATATTTAAATTCTCTTCACGTCGTTATGTTTTTTAATTTGTATTAAATGTTTTAGTTACATAATTAATTTCATAATTAACAGATTGGCTACAGAGAAAGCATACAGACTCACCTACTAAATATTTTTTTTAAAAGAAAAATCTATCTGTGTACGTGGGATTCATCTCAAAATTGAATGCTTAGATAATCAAGGACGTCAGAATGACAAGTATTATTAAACTGCAACCGACAATCATGGTTAGATCATAAATCATAGTCTAGTGAATCAGATTATGTATCATCATTACCCGCATTAATTCAGACTACAATTTTATCTAACTCTCTCTATCAGAAGATCATATCAGATTAGTCGTAACCAAAAAGGTAGATCAAATTGTATAAACATAACTAATGAAAACAGTTTCTTTTTTAAATAATGAAAACAATATATATAAATTAAAATTAGTGTGAATATAAGTCAAGTTTTTCCCGTAAATAAAAAGTTCTCCACCACTTGTTCATAAACAAACAAATTTTCAATTTTTCCACCGATCATATTAAATACCTTTGGTAATCAGTAAAGAAAAGAGAACTCTTACACCAAACGAGTCCCACCGATCAAGAAATTAAAAAGAAAAAGATTAAAATAAATATAAAGAGACAGAAACCTCACCGAACTTTCATTTTACTTCATCTCTGCTTCTTCTTCTTCTGTCTCCCTCTCCTCCATTTCCACCTTCGCATCTCTCTCTCTCTCTCATCCTCTCGTTTCTTCCCAAACCCTTTTGAATAAACTCTCAAGTTCTTCAGAGTTTATACTTTTTCTTTCTCCATCAGAGAATGAGCTTGTTCTTGTAGTTAATGGATCTATCACTTCGTCGTAGTCTCCTCCGGGATCTGAAGTTTCCTTCGCCGCCGCCACCACCACCACCAGTGCCTGTTTTCCATCACGCGGGCTCGACGGGGACGAACTTTCCGATCATAATCGTCGCCGTGATTGGAATCTTTGCCACAGCTCTCTTACTTGTAAGCTACTACGTTTTCGTTATCAAATGCTGTCTGAATTGGCATCGAATCGACATTCTCAGCAGATTCTCCTTATCTCGACGGCGGCAACGCAACGACCATGGTCCTGTAATGCTTTACTCTCCGAGGATAAACCGTGGTCTCGATGAATCCGTCATTAGAGCAATCCCTGTTTTAAAATTCAAGAAGAGGAGAGATGAGGACGTTGAAAACGACCGCGTTTTTACAGAAGGAGAAGAGAATAATACTTCTCAAGAATGCTCTGTTTGTTTGAATGAGTTTCAAGAAGAGGAGAAGCTGAGGATTATCCCAAATTGTAGTCATTTGTTTCATATCGACTGCATCGATATTTGGCTTCAGAATAATGCTAATTGCCCTTTGTGTAGAACTAGGGTTTCTTGCGACACAAGTTTTCCTCCTGATCCGGTTTTTGTTCCAAGTATTCCCTCAGATAATGCTGTTTTGGGGTCAGACACTGTCGTGGTTAGAGGGGAGAATGAGTATGTAGTCATTGAGCTAGGTCTAGGGAATAGTGTTAGCACCAATAGTGACCGAGATAGTCCAAGAAACGGAAGGCTACTTGTGGCACAAGAAAGATGTAATTCAGGTCACCTAGTGACCGAAAACCCATCAAATTTAATCACTCAACCTACGAGGAAGCTTGATCGTGGAGGGTTTCAGAGAAAAGGAAAAAAGCTTCACAAAGTCACCAGTATGGGAGATGAATGTATCGACATTAGAAGAGACAAAGATGAGCAGTTTGGTAGTGTTCAACCCATCAGAAGATCGATCTCCATGGATTCGTCTGCAGATAGACAGCTGTATTTGGCAGTTCAAGAGGCGATTTTTCGGAAAAACCAGGAAAATCCGGTGGTCGGAGAAGGAGGAGAATGTAGCAGTAGTAGCGGTAATGTTAGTTGTAACAGAGTGAAGAGATCTTTCTTCTCTTTTGGAAGCAGTAGACGTTCTAGAAGTTCTTCCATATTGCCTCTTTCTTTTGAACCCTAGTGGGCTACTTTGCTTTTTTTTTTGTTTTCATTTTCTTGTTTCTTTCTACACATTTGTTTTATTTTATTGTTTGGTCGGTGAGGTAGGAGAGAAATATAGGCGTGGTTTTGGGTTTTAGAAGTCAAAGAGTAAATGAGTTGTATTGTGAAATTGTTGGACTTTTTAAGTTTGAAAGACTCAAATCTCATTTTGCCAATGAACGAATATGAACATACTTTTGGTGCGTACATTAATTTCATAACAAAGATGCTACTTCATATAATAAAAAAGAAATGATGCTACTTCACATTGCAAAGTCAATATTTTTTTCTTTACGTTGAATTTTAGCTTAGTATAGAATCTGCTTTTTTTGAACAACTATTATAATCGAGCATTTTTCTCAACCAACAATACTCATGGAATAATGCTTCTTATAAAATATTACTTGAGCTTTTTATTTTCAACTAGATGGCTCGAAAAGTTTTGTTACCCAGAAAGTGATTCCTTTAAGAAGAAACATTGTTATTCCTTTGCATTTGTAGGGTTAAAAATTGATTGGAAACAAAACTCTGAAATAATAAAATAATATATTATCGGACTAAATATTAGCAGCTATTTAGCAAATCTATAAATATGCATATGATCCAAAAAAAACTGCAAGAAAAAAAATAACAAGTAATATAGGAAAGAGAAGACCAGTGGTCGCAGGAAGTGGAAACATATAATTTCTTAGTTAAGGAACTTTCGGCTTCGGTTTCCGTAAAGTCCTTAACATATAATTATATACGCTTATACAATATATACATATACATATATGTGTATTAAGGACTTTACCTTAAGAACCTTGCAATAATGATGCCCTAAGATCATGAGAATCTAAAATGTAAACAAGATGAGAAAGTTCTTGTATGGGCGGACTTAAAAGTAGACCTACCACTGACTTTTGGTCTTGCTTTTGTCATCACATTACCATTGATTTATTTTTCAGATTTTTGGTCGGTCAATACTACAATTCAAACTATGTGTACTACTGATTTTATTAGTATTATATAGGGAAAAACACATAAAAAACCTTCAAAGTGATACTTACTAGCACTTTAAACCTTGAAGTTTTTTCACTAGCACTTTAAACCTTTAAAGTGACATTTATGTCATAAAAAACCTTGAACTTGAAAATCTGACCTGTTGAACAGGTAAAACAAGTCATTTATCAAATTTTTTCGAAAAAATAAATATTTAATAAATAAAAATATAATAAAAAATAAAAAATGAAGAAAAATCAATTAAATTTTCAAAAAAATAAAGAAAATTTCAGAACACAAAGAAAAATTTATAAAAAAATAATTTCAAATACCAAAAATTGGATAAAATTCTAAAAATTAAACAAAAATAAAACAATTCACGAAATTCAACAAAAAAAATAAATAAAAATCAAAAACTAAATTACATTTTTTAAAAAATTAAAGAAAATTTCAGAACATAAAGAAACAGTTAAAAAATTGAAAAATGTTTGAAACCATCATCGTCAATAGTGATATATTGAAAGTTTTATTCTCAACTATAATATTTCAGATTTTTGAAAAACAAATCTTTTAATTTTTATAAAATTTTCCAATAAAATTGACATATCATCGTTGACAAAAATAATTTCAAACATAACACTGTTGAAGTTGATGGTTTCAAATAGTTAAAAACATAATCTTGTAATTTTCAAAAAACTATTTAGAACTTTTGAGTTTTCAATTTTGTGAATCTTCTTTAATTTTTGTTTAATTTTATGGATTTTATTTATTTTTTTGTATCACAATATATTTATTTTTAAAAATTTTCTTTATGTTTTGAAATTTTCTTTAACTTTTTTTTGAAAATTCAATTAATTTTTATTTATTTATTTTATTATTTATTAAATATTTATTTCTCTGAAAAAACTAATAAATAAAATAGGTAATTTATCAGGTTTTTTCCAACCAATAAATATTTAATAAATAATCGAAAAAAATAAATAAAAATCAAATGAATTTTTAAAAAAGTTCAATTTTGTGAATTTTCTTTAATTCTTTGTTTAATTTTCAGAATTTTATTTAATTTTCGATATTTGAAATTATTCTTTTTATAAGTTTTTATTTATGTTCTGAAATTTTTTTATTTTTTTTTGAAAATTTAATTGATTTTAATTGATTTTTCTGATTTTTATTAAATTATTATTTTTTAAATATTTTTATTTTTTTGAAAAAATTGATAAATGACTTGTTTTACCTGTTCAATAGGTCAGATTTTCAAGTTCAAGGTTTTTTGTGCCACAAATGTCACTGTGAAGGTTTAAAGTGCTAGTAAAAAAACTTCAAGGTTTAAAGTGTTAGTAAGTGTCACTTTGAAGGTTTTTTATGCGATTTTCCCGTATTATATATATATATATATATTTTTTTTTTTTAATTTAGTTTCAGTTCTGTTTGGTTTGTTTGGGTATAAGAAAATCGTGATCGAAATAAAACGAAAAGAGTTTGTTTTGGTTTGGTTTGATTGAATTTGTTTTAGTTTTGGTTTGGTTCGATTAAGTTTGGTTTTGTTTGTATTTGTGTTTATTCAGTTGAATCGAGTTGGTATTTAATTTTATTCGACCTTGGTTACAAATATATAAAGATAAAAATTACTATCATTTGATATTAATTAATATTTTCATCTTTAATTTTAAATACATCTCAATAAATATATAAAATATTTAATTTTAAATAATTATATTTAAAATTAATATAAATATTATATTTAGTTTTTTTGGTTTCGATGGTCGTTTATAAGATTCATATCTATACTATTATTTGCGAAGTGATTTTTCGCAACGTAGCTCTCACGTTAAAAATTAAACTGGTTAATATCGTTTATACCCTTAATGAATAATTAAAATTTTCAATATATAATTAAACATAAGTAAAAATGAATTTCAGTGATTTTAGATTTATCTTTATCTAAAAATATTTTATATTGGGTTATAAAGTCTTTATTAACCTTGAAAAATAATTATATTTGTTAATATATAATTAATTATAAATTATAAATTATAAATGAATTTCACTTATTTGATAATTATCCTTATTTTAAAAAAGTATATTATTTTATAAAGTCTTTATCAACCTTGAAAAGTAATTATATTTGTTATATAATTAATTCTAAATTAAAAACGAATTTCGTGAATTTGATAATTATTCTTATCTAAATGTTTTATATTATGTTATAAAGTCTTTATTAACCTTGAAAAATAATTATATTTGTTAATATATATATATATATATATATATATATATATATATATTTAATTATGAAAAAATTAATTCGCAAAGAATTTATGTATAGATCATTTATTATTGTGTTATCCAAAACATTACTAAAGATAATTTTATTATACTTCTTTTTGCTATGTCTAAAAACGATATTAATTTATTACTAAATATTTTAAATTTGTGAGTATTTTCACATTTAATTTGTCTAATGAAAATTATTTCTATGATAATGAAAAATTTTATATATAGAAAAAATTTGTTTAGATTATTATGAAATATTTTAATGTATGAACGATAATTTATTATAATTTACTTAAATTGATTATATATTTGTAGATATTAGCAAAATTATTAAGCTCGCAAGTGCGGGCAAAACACCTAGTTATTTATTATATTACTAGTTGTGTCTCTTCTATTTATTTAGAAGTAGAATGTATAAAATTATGTTTAGTGAATCTTATTAAATAAACATTTCGTTTTTTTTTTTTTAACCCAATATAAGGTTAATATGAAATGTTTAGAACTAAGGTATTTCAGCAAAGTTTTTTTTTATAAACATTTCATATTAACCTGCCCATGACCAAAGTAAATATCATACTCTCATTAAACTTATGCTGAAATACCTTAGTTCCTTGTCTGAATCCTATGAACACAATTGCTACTGAAACATTGGTTGATCAAGCATGTCTTGTTTCTCTGGTTCAATTAGGTCTGGTTCATGCTGAATGTCCTCGTCAGTCCCTCGCATGATATGTTTGATATCTCAGAAACTCTCAACTCTCTAAGTTTAGAAGCAACCATGGTGCTGGTGGTTAACTCCAACATTTCTGCTAACAGGTCATTATTATCAATAGACAGCATATAAACAGTCTTTCTGTACCACCTTGAGCTTGACTAATTAATGACGAAGACTTGTAGCTCTGCACCATCAGGCATCATTCTCACCTTTCTCAGAAGGAAACCTCAAATTCTGCAATCCTCATCAATACTAGTAACTAACCTAAGTCATCATTGATCTTCAATTCCTCAAGCGTAGATTTGATCCACCGGTTAGGATGTTGATATTTATAGGCTTCTTAATTTTTCTGATAGATTTTTTTCTTTTGCAATTAAAAATGACTACAGTTATCATTCACCTTTTACTTTCTTGCTCATGTTGAGTAAGAAAATCACAGTTAATAACATCTGAGCTAAGACAAGGTCATTATCTGAACTCTGAAGCAGGTTAAATTCACAGTATATGATTGAAACGAAGGCCATTTCTGGTTTAAGTCACATCTTTATATAAAAGGACTTGCATCAGTTAATCCTTAATGATGATTAGGCTTCATCTTCTACGGTGTGTGGAAGCAGCAAAGGTGAATAAGTCTCAGAAGCAGTCACAGGTTTGGATTCATCCTCTCTTGCTTTGCCCCAAACAACCGTGTAGAATCCCAAACTCAAAACCACTGATCCGATGACACTGCACATAACAAATATATATTACGAATTTTACATAACCATTTATACATATGGGGGATAAAGTGTGACTTTTGATATATAACTCTCTTAGATGTAATGTTTGTTTCTAAATGTAGATCAAATCTCTGAACGGTGCTATGAAGAGAAGAAGGTGAAAGATAATGGTACCTTCCAAGGTGAAGTGCATCACCGAGGAATATAGCAGACATTCCAACCGCAATGACAATAGACAACGGCTTGAACAATGATATGTAGACTGGACCCTTCAAATGCAGACCCCACGTGTGTATAACTGTGCCCAATGATGAAACCAAAGCACCCTAAAAAACAGAACTGTTTCAATAAAGTCACTAGTTGAAGCAACGATACAGAAGATTTGAAATCTCACCGTGTACACAATTGAAACGAGGGAGACATCAGGTTTAAGCAGAAAGGAAGTCAAGTCCTTCTCAGCAAACATGCATACAGGTGCTGAGATAAATGTTCCACATAAGCTGTACAAGAAGACTACTGTTATCTCTTGAGGGTATACCTCCATGATCTTAGTCTGAAAAATCATATATAAGCTACCCAGTTTTAGCAATGTGTCACCAACGAGAAGTTCCAAAGTCTTTTTATTTCATGTACCTGAATAATCAACCAGACTGAAATAAGAAAATACTGTGCAGCGAGTAATATGCCTCCAAGTATCCAGCTTGACTCATTCGATGCAGCTAGAAGTTTAGGGCCTTTATAAAGAACAACAACCATTGCACCAGAGATAGATACTACCGTGCCAATGATTTTAGCTTGACTCGCAGAGCTTCTTAACCTTACTCGTTCCATCCTTTTTTACAACGAAGCAGAACCAAATGATCAGATTATTTATTACTTCCCTTCCCTCAGATTTTTATTTAAACAACTACAAGACTGTGCTATTGTTACCATACACTTGAGCTTGTTAAGAAGTGTGGAACCTGAAAACAATGGCGAGGGTAAACGCAAAAGCTGGCGTGAGGGTGCTGATAGCAGAGGCAAGAGTAGGAGAACTATACTCTACTCCTTTACATCCAGCTATCATCGACATGAACCCGAAAAACGCGAGCAAAAAAATCTTGAAGAAGACAGGAGATTTGACTGAAGGCAACCTTGTTGACCTGCACATGTAATGTAACATTAGGTTTTGGTAATAAAGAGAGAGAGTAGGTGAGGAGATCAGGTACCTTCCGAAGATGAGGGAAAGAGGGAGAAGGACAAGTGTAGAAACAACATAAGAGTAGAAGACAAAGACATAGAAGCTCAATCCTCTCAACGCTGCAGCTTTGTACAGTGTGGTCGATCCAACCGTGACACATTCCACTGCGATCATGGCAGCGAATGGCACAACATCTCTGTTAATGTACCTCCACGCCAATGTTTCTCTCATGGTAGATTTGATTTGTGGAAAGAATTGATGAACGGATTTTACAGGAAAGTCTCTCAAGTCAATGTCAGATAGCGTATCTCCAGATTCTAAGGACCCACCCACCAGAAGGTTTAGATATTTTATGATGCAAGTTAACAGTTCTCAGCCGTGGATTTAATCCAAGATTTTGATAGACCTTTGTGAAACCCAGAAAACTAAACCGAAATGGATGAAAAGAAGAAAAATTCCGAACCGACACATTTGTTTAATCGGACCATCGGTACGCTGGAGAATGAAGGAACCGGGATAAATCTCAGGCGCATGCTCCTTTACCGGAAAAACGGCTGTCTTAACTCTAATCAATACACAAACATTTCACTCTGTGAGTTTGTACATGATCTAATAAAAATTTGAATTCAATTTATTTATAAGAACGGCTTTTATATTGACGTGTCGATAATATGCTGAGGTAAACCGATTTTTTGATGAGTTGATTATTTCTAAGTTAAATGATGTAATTTAAAAAAATAAGAAAATAAAAACAAAGTCACTTTGAACATTTACATCCTCATTAACAACTTGTGCTAGGATAGGGCCATCGTAAAAGTATGTGAAAGAGAAAAAAAAACCTCTAAAAAAAAAAATCAAAAGTTCGATTTTACTTTGTTGCTTTTCTTGTATACTAGCTGTATTAGCCCTGCGCAAGCGCGGGGTCGTGAACTTAGTTGCTGCTCTTTTTTTTGGTTAAACGCAGTTGTTGATCTTTATAAATCTTTGCAGGTGGTGTAGTCTTTATATAGTTGTTTTTGTAATCTATTTCAATGAGTGTGTACTGCTGTAGTTTGTTGGGGGTTAGCTGAGTGAGTACATCTTCTGCAATATAATGCCAAAATGATTTCATAGTCTTGTAGTTTCTTGTATCTTCGCAACCTATTTGTATTAATCCTCATCTTTCTCATTTCATTATGCCATTCCTTGTATGCACCGAGCAACCCTCTAGAATAGCAAACAACTTGAATCCTTTTAAAACTTCTGATTCAAGATAATGTGACTGATCCAAGAATTATGAACCAATAAGATGAAAAAGTTGATTCTTATTCGAAAAAGCTGGAGGACAATCGACAACTCCATATGCTAGTACAATGTGCTTTATCTGAAATGGTGTCGGAATGTTGTAACATTGTAGAGAACAAACCATAGGGTAGATAGATAAATAAAAGATTCAATAGCTTGGAAATCTTGACGGATGCTCTTGTGTTTGAAAACAAGGAGATGAACTTTATATATATATATATTATCGAACTGAATCCTTTTTGTGTGGAAAATAATAGAATATCTATAGCGATTACGTGATCTTGGCTTCTGACTTGAGATGTATGGTGACCTGAATAGGTGGATCTTTGAATAAGTGAATCATGACAACAATTGTCACATTTACATCAGCAATCATAATTTTTAAAATATCTATATAAATTTATGTGTTGATTCTATCAAAATATCTACTCTATTAAAATAAAGTCATCTACTCTATTAAAATAGAGTCAATATTTTTATCTACTACAAAGAAGTCATATAGGACCATTTCATTAAATACTTATATAACATATTAAATTATCTAGGTTAATCAATCAAATATATATCATATATGCTGAAAATAATAGATTTACATTTTATTTTTAGTTATAACAGAATCGGTTGTGATAAGATCTAACAAAATCTTACTAAAAGTTTAATTTTTTTTTATTAAATAACATAATAATAAATTTCGTAATTAATAATATCATACTATTATACATTAATATTAATTAAAATTTCATTATAATAACAAAAAAGAAATTTTATACTATTTTATAAATTTCATATTAAAGTATATGTTATATTAAAATAGAATTGCACTATGAATTAAATAAAATAAATAAAGTTGGTAAATGAAAGTTTATTTTAAAATTTATTTCACTTAAATAAAAAAAATTATTCACCATTAAAAGGATTAACATCATAAATTATGTATACTTTTATACAAAAATGTTAGCATAATGTTAAATTTTTACTATATCTTATTTTTTACTTAATTTAAAACTTACAAAACATATTATCTAAAATGATTATATAAAAAATAATAGTATATAACTAACTTTTAATTCATGTGTTATTTAAAATAGATATGATATCAGAAAATTTTACTAATTCAGAAGATATTAGGAAAAAATATTTTTAACTGAAAATTTAATATTTTTATCATAAAATAATATGTTGAGAAAATATAAAAATACAAAAAAAATTTTATATTAAAAATTTTGAATAAAAACCTACATCAATTATATTATAAATTTACACAATATATAACATAAAAATATAAATTATATATTTTAAACATTTACATTAATATTAAATAAAAATTTTAAAAGGAAAAATATACCTGGACGAACGTGTGGGTAAAAACTCTAGTTCTTTTATCTACTAATACAAGTTGTCATTTAAATTTGGACCCTTTCTAGAATGTTACAAATAATACAAGTCTTATAGTTAATTGAACCGTATTACTTAAATTAAACCGGTGGTTATTTATGAGATACAATCTTGGGTTTAATTTTATTTTTAGAACAAATTATATGGTTTGGTTTTTGGGCTTATTATTAAGGAAAAACTCTAAAAAAATTGAATAAACTTTCCACCTTAATGGATCAAAAAATCAATTATTATTTTCACGCCCAAAAAGTATTTAATATTTTTAACAAAACAAAATTGTCTATTATTAATAATTTATTTAAATCATGTACTTTAAAACATGTTAATTTATTTTTTATTTTAAATAACAATCACTTTGTTTTGATAAAATTCAATGATGACTTTTAAATAATTTATTGTTTTCTTTTTCTTAAATAATTTACTCATTTAAAAAAAAAGTAAAGCAAAACCAAAAACCAAATCTAAAAACTAAAATCCAAAACCAAAAGCTGAAAACGCAGGTTATATTTTTTGCTTTTGTTTATTTACAAAATAAACTATTGCAAATTTTTATAATTTTTTTTATCTTTTCAGTTTTAAATTAGATGTTCGATTTTTTAGGATTTGTTTGTTGGTAATATCAGTTCAAACTAACTCAGCAGGTCTAAAAATTAAAAACTCAAACCAATAGCTGAAAATCAAAAATATAAACTTAAAACCAAAATCCAAAAATAAAAACTGAAACTAAAAACTAATGAAAAACAATCACCACCACAAATTTTGGTGAACGGATTTTATAGCGAAGAAAATCTTTAAATTAAGAAAAAACCCAATTATATAAATTTTTAATCATAAAAATTTCCGCACTTGAAAAGCGCGGGTCAAAATCTAGTTGTTTGATAAAATCAGAAAACACACATGCTCTTAGTTTGAAAGCAAGTATGACTTTTACATGATCCATAAGGTATAAACTATGAGATATAGAGCTTATAAGTAGTTCTTTATTATGGATGCACTTCGAAGCCAAAGTTATTATCATCATCATATTATTAAATAAATTAAGCAATCAACAAAACTAAAATACGTTGTTAAAAAAAAAACAGAAAACTTTTCTTTTTTTGTTTGAAAGTCATACAAAACATTAAATCCATCAGGACAATTTGTCCATTTCTCGTTAAAAAAACTCATGTCTGCATCACTACTCCTTGTAAATTTTGTTCAAAACAAAACGAAAGAGAGATTTCGTTGCATCGTATGGAGATTTGTAAATGTCTCATCCATGGGAAGAACCTCTCAAAGACCATAACTTATTGAAGAAGAAGAACCATCCGTACTTAATGATGAATCTGGTGAGACAGAGGAAAGAGATGGCGACAACGCTGCTGAGAGACAGTCGCTGCTGAAAGACAGTTGTACGAAGGAGTCGTAAGGTCTTGAATGGTAACCGTAGCAGTCTGCGCAAGTGAGGAAGAAGTGAGAGATCGTCGGAACCAGAGAGTGAAGACACAACGAACATCGTCCAAGAGAGGATCACATTCCATGGACTCGAGTGGTCCACGCACATTCATGTCAGGATTTACGGAAGCTATGTAGCTCGTCTTTCTGGTACGCATCGCAGCGATTAAAGAACTTGTTTGTTGTTGATTCGCAGCTCGTTCCCATCGCTGTCGATGTCAGCCATGGACAAGAGAGCCAGAGTTTTAGAGAGAGAAATCAAATTTGCGTTTTCTTTTTGGTTTCGGTGACACGAATATGAGAACTTGTTAAAAGGTAACCCTGGGAGAGGAATCGATGAGGTTTTTAAGATGAAAAGTTCCTCTGTTAAAGATGAAGTATATATAAGGAGAGTTTACGGAGGTGATACAAATCAAGACCATTAATGATGAAGTGCTTAAAGATGGGAAGAAATCGAATTTGCGTTTTCTTTTTGGTTTCGGTGACACGAATATGAGAACTTGTTAAAAGGTAACCCTGGGAGAGGAATCGATGAGGTTTTTAAGATGAAGAGTTCCTCTGTTGAAGATGAAGTATATATAAGGAGAGTTTACGGAGGTGATATGAATCAAGACCATTAATGATGAAGTGATAGATGGGAAGATGTATAGGTTGAGGAAGATAAAAATGCTTAGGAAAATCTAAAGGGTCGTTCTGTGTTTTTGCGATTTTTCTGAAGTGGAGCAGAAACCCTAGACTTCTTTTTGAAGACGAAGCTTATGATTTGAAGGATAATTTTTTTTTTTCAGTAAATGATATAATCGTACACGTTGAATGGCCGAGAAACGTCTAGAGTCGGGGTGAGACAAAACCTAACCTTATCGGGTTCAAACCAAGAAAGCCCAAATCAAACCCTAAAGCGCAAATCAAACCGAAAAATCACATGCAAGCGATGCGTTTCGAACTCGTACACTCGCAGAACAAACTTATCATCATCGGCTAAGACCACTCGGCCAAGTCGTAATTCTTCGATAACATTTAGCGTTACAAAGTTTTATACCTTTTTTTTGCTAAAAACACACGCGGTAGGACCCACTCGCCTGTTGACGTGGACATTTTTAGGAGCCTTGAAAGTCTACTATTATATATAATATTGGTGATGGAGTCTCCTTGAACATACAAGAGAAAGAACGCACTAAAACATATTTTTGTTAATCAAACAAAAGAGTGATTTGAAGTGTGAGTAAAACCAAAATGAAACTATTTGCATTTGATTTATAAAGTACTAGAATAGAACGTCCTACCGACGGAAAATAAATAATAAAATTATTTAATATGTTTAACTTATTCTTAACTGAAACTAAAATTAATTTCATGTTTTCATAAAAACAATTTATCTATTTATTTGACTATTCATTTTAAAAATCATACTTATTAATTATTAATATATTTATAGACGATTACTATTTTGATTTCTTTTAATGTTTACTTTAGTTTAACTCCTCAACCTAATGAAGTCGAAATCGAAGCCCATAAAGAAAATGATGTTGGAGGATATGAAAGTATCCGACATAGAGATAGTGGAAGTGACGGAGCCTCCAAAGAGGAAATCTGGGGTTGTCGTTGCTTCAGTGGATGAGTTGATAGATAAGCTCAGAAACGAAGCTCATGTAGTTTGAAGAAAGGAACCTTATATGTCTGCACACTTGATCATTTCCCTTTCTTCATCAGCTACATTGTTGTTTTAGTCATGAAGCGGAAGTAAAATAAATAAATAAAGTGTAAATCCGTTTAACTGGTAAGTTAATTGTTCCTTTTAAATACTGATGCAAAAACACACAACTGTTTGAGTATATTTCCTTGAGCCTGGACAAGTTCTTTCTTCATATCTTATATCTTGAAATTAGACAAATGATTTTCCCTATGGAAGCCATTTGCAAGGTATCCTCCAAGTGATGTATATCAAAACTGAACAAAAATGAGATTAGAAAACAAAATAAATTAGGACAAGAGGGTGAGAAGAAGATGAGAGAGATGAAGAGAGAAAATATAAACTAAGCGAAGACGGTCTAGTGGTCTTGAGGGAGCTTTGGCCCAATACGGATTCGGGTTCGAATTCCACTGGTCACTGGGAGTAAAATTTAAAATCTGGGCTCCCCCCGCGTTTGGTGACCGAGGAGTATTCCGACCGATAACGTAGGCTGATACAAACACTCGCCGCTAGTCTGGATCCACCTTAGTGGGTGCCAGGATACACCGGGTTATTTAAGAAAAAAACAAAAAAAAATAAGAGAAAATATGTTCGATTCATTGTAATTTGGCAAGTGTTACAAAATAACAAGTCAAGAAAACAACGTGAACCTTTGGCCCATTTCGGTAATTTGCAATCTCACTAAAACGACGCCGTTTCGATCGGGTTTAGGGTTTACACATTCCCTTCTCGGGAGAAATCAAAGAAATGATGAGTTTTGTTAGGAATCGTGAATAAGGAGTTTCGATCTGTGGGTCTGAAGAAGGAGAAGAGAGTGAGAATATTCTTCACTGACATTCTTCAGCTGGTTTGTTTCTGTTACCATTCATTTGAAATTTGTATGACATGTTCTCGAATCATGTTTTCTGCAATCTGTGACTCGTGAACAAATTCTTATACATCTTTTCTATTTTATTCAATTTCAAAAAGCTGGGCTTTAGCCCGAGTTTCCATAGCATTGACCTTTGGTGCTTGAGATGTGATTGTAGTTTTCTGAGTTTGTTACTCTTGTCGAGCTTACTCTCAGTTCTGGCCTTTGAGTAGGTAGTTGAAATGAGTCATATCTGATTTATCAATCTCTTTTCTTGCTTTGCTTTTGAAATTTCAATAATCTTAAATGTATTGAGATTTCACTTGTGCCCGTGATTAACTAACTTAGGTATCTTCCACTAGAATGGTTCATTATGTATCTTGTTTTGTCCATTTGATTAATTTTTGTTTAGTAATTTAGATACACAGGAGCAATGGCGAGCAAGATTGCAATGTTGGTCTCAGAAGCAATGAACAGCAACGCTGTAATCAACACATGTCTTGGTGTATCGTTTGTGGTTTTGGGGTTTAGATCTGATAAACAGCAAAAGTATGTAGAGGGCTTGCAAGAGCAGAAAGATTCGCTGTCCAAATCTAATAAGGAAATGAAAGTTAAAATGTGGGAGTGGAAACAACAACTCTTTGCTGAAGCCACCTCTGCTGGTACTTCCGCGGTTGTTCCTCTGTCTACTCTTAAGGCCATCTATGGAGAAGTCACCACTACCACCCAATCTGGTAATTTACTCTCAGCCCCACTCTTTTTACCTTTTACTGTATAGAGACTAGAGTCAAGTTTGTCTATCTGTCAACAGTAATTCAGCAAAAGAAAAGTTCAGTAAACCCTTTTCATTTCACCTGCTTTGATTAAGAAGCATGCCCTGCGTTTTAACAACCCCAGAGATAAAGAGCTTACTGGTTTTGAGATCATTCATCCATCAATCATTCATCCATCAATCATTCATCCATCAATCATTCATCCATCAATCATTCATCCATCAATCATTGATTTATGTGTAAATAGGGATATCTCTAGTAGATACATTTTTGATTGTTCTGGGGTGCGAGTACAAACTAGTGTAGCTTTGTTTAGATTAGATTTGCATTCACTAACTGGTTTTATCTATGTTATTCTTCCAGGCGACGCAGTCAAAGAAGAGTCTAAAGTGTCTACCCCCAGGATCATGGTCTGAAGAGGATTTTAGTCTTGTCACTTGCATTTGTAAACATCAAAATTGTCTGTTGTTGTGATTCTAATAATAAGGTAAGACCCTGATTTGGGATGGTGGTTAAGGCTTTCATTATGGGACCCATTGGTTGAAAGTGGGACTTGCATGAAGAATTCATGAGATACAGTATGTGAAATCAGGAGTAAGAAAGTAATACTCATAAATTTACACAGATACAAAAGAAAGGGAAGGAATACATTAAACCCTTTGGGTGCTGAGATTGTTGTTTTATCTAAATGTTCAAGATCCATCAAGAAAATAAACTCAGTTGCGGCTGAACGGGGTCCTTACACATCTTAGTTCACGTCTCTCACATCTGATTAACAAACATATCAGACATAATACATGCGCAAAATCAACAAGTCAAGCACTTCTGTTTGCTCCTAGAACTAAAGATGATTCAGACCTACCATTTCAGGTCTGGTCGATCAACTAAACTTAGGAAACAAATAACTCCAGAACCTAATTAGTTTAACAACTACTACCTAAACACATGACATTTAAAATAACTTCTGTCTTCCAATCTGCATTCACAACGGTGAATTCTTTGGTCGTATAGTTTCAGCCTCTTATATTGTGCATAGAATGAAATTACGTATCATAATAGCTAGAGAACTCTTAAATATGAACTGAAACACACAAACCTTAACTCATTAAAGCTAATTTTATAAAACAAAAACACAAATGTACACCCGCATTAGCTGTGAAGTTCTATCAACCCACTGCAAACACATAACATATCATGTAGAACTAAATAGACAAATCAAGTGCAAAAGTACACACAAACATATTTACATCAACAGGACAAGTCTTTCTCTTTTTCAAACCCTATATTTAGACAAATGTGATTTCCCATCGAAGCCGCTAGCAAGGAAACCTACAGTATACTCTGGTATGGTGATATCTCTGTACTTTGCAGGGTTTTCATCAGATAGAAGCTCTTTGATGGGTCCATAAACCGTGGGATTTGGAAACAGACTCGAGCTAAAGAAGCACGCAACTGAAATCCTCGGTCCATCTATGTTCGCACGTACCCTATGTTCCACGCTCGAGAACTTATCATTCGTTATGACCTACAAAAACCCAAAAAAAATGTCACCAAACTCTACTTTTCGGTGAAGATTTAAAAAGAATGCAGTGAATTGAGTGACTTACCTGCATGAAATCACCCATGTTGACGACAAGAGCTCCATGAAGAGGAGTAACATCGACCCAATAATCTTTGTGAAGAACTTGGAGACCACCGATCTGGTCTTGAAGAAGAATCGTAATAAAAGAGTTATCGGTATGTTTATTTATCCCCAAAGTCAGGTCAGGTTGTGGACAAGGTGGGTAGTAATGGCAGAGCATAAACAAGCCCTTGAGACAATCCATCCTCTTAAGCATCTCAGAGTCTAAACCTAAAGCTTCTGAGAGAAGTTGGAGCAGTAACGTGCCTAATTCCATTACATGCTTCGAGTAATCCATCACAGCATCCCTAACAAACATCACTTACTAAATAATAAATGATAGGAAGCATGACACGCTTAGATACGAAAAATACAAGTTACTTACCTGCAAACTACTGGGATCTCCTTTGGGTTAGGAGGATGTGGAGCGAGGTAACAAGTGAAAGAGTCTCTCCAGTTCAAAGGAGTTGCAGATTTATAAGTATCTTCAAAGCTGTTACTGTAAACAAACGTCTTCTTGTTCGAGTCAGTGGAGAAGTACCTTTTCTTGACCTCAGGATCTTCCTCGTGAAATCTTTGAACTGCTTGTTTAATATCTTCAAGAAGATTTAAAGGAACGCCATGGTTTATCACTTGGAAAAAACCCCAATTCTCGGCTGCGTCTTTGATCTTTGAAACGACGGCGTTTCTTGTTGATGTGTTGTTGATTTCTCCAAGGTCGATGATAGGGACGGTGAGGTTTAAGCCGGAGATATCAGAAGGTGTATTGTTGGAGACAGTAGAAGAAGGGTAGTGGAAGCTCCGGGGGACTTGTGTTATTTTGGCGTCAACGAGTCCTTTCACTCCTGATGTCGTTGAGACCGAAGCTGGGAGGTCGGCTTTTTGTGTTGTTTCTGTCATATTCGTGTTTTTTTTTTTATTTTGGATTTAAAGGTTTTAGTTATGATGTTTTATGGAAGGGAAGTATCGCTGACGGTCTGAGAGGAGGAAGAAGAAATATTCGTGTATCTATGGAATCGGTTAACGACAAGACACGTAAAGTGAAGATAAGTTTCAGCGGGACCCATCTAATAGAGATATGTATTGAATGAATTCTCTTGGAGAACGATGTGTTATTGTAACTTTGTAAGAAAAACGAAGAAGAATTAAAGACGACTCAAAGTATCAACCAGATGCATTTTCGCGGAATCCATTTTGACTGCGATAATTTAAAAAAGTGGAATGATATTTGGAAAGTGGGTAAAAATAACTAATTGGAGATGCGGGGTATCGATCCCCGTACCTCTCGCATGCTAAGCGAGCGCTCTACCATCTGAGCTACATCCCCATTTGTTCAATAGTTTTTAAAAGTTATATTCAAACAGGGTATCTTTGGGGACTTCTGTAGGTTCAATGACTTTAGAGTTGATTGTAACTATTGTTGCCTTAAATGAATTGGAGGCTTACTCTTTGTTATCGAAATATCGTTGGTACTTATCTTCATCAGTTATGTATAAACATGGGATTAAGAGGGTGCTATTCTGATGTAGATAAATATTTGGGATATTTCCAAATATTTATTATTTATTTTATTAGTTATTTTAGATAATTATCTTTATTGTTTTAGGGTTTTCATATATATATGCTTCTTATGCCTAGAGTTGTATTCAACAGTTTTTATGATGATTTGATAAATAAAAGTCTGTTCCTAAAGAGGTTTCTATAAACCACTGAGAAGAGTATTCTCAAACCCTAAGAGCTTTTTAATTAAACACTGTGAAGAGTATTCACAAACCCTAGTATCCGGATATTCTTAGAATCAACGGATCTAGTTCTATCCCTAGAAGCTTCCGCTACATCATATTCAATCTTGTATTTTAATTTATTGTACATCTAAACACAATGCACTATTATTTGAATGATGACTAGGCGCGTTCACATGGATATTGGTTAACTTGACACTTAACATAGAGCTCCAACCACAGCCATAAAAATAAAGTTTCTTAAGCTTTTTCCTTCTCTCTGTTTTGATACTTATTTCTTCGTTTTAGATGAAACTCATCATTTTCTTTTTGTTTATGATTCTATACATCTTTTCTTCTGGACAATTTTCTTCTTCCTGATTCATGGTCTCTTTATTGTTGCAGAGTTTTGACGGTGACAACATAGACTGTGTTTATCATATGTTAAATTTTGGACACAAAGTTATTTTACCCGTTTATGATAAACTGAATAATCTTTGGGATTATGGTAAACTTATAATACAAACGGAAAGGTGGTTAGAGAGTATTGCCTTTCTTACTATTTTTGTCCAAAAACATAACAGTCGGCCTAACTTTATAAGGACCAGAAGCTATTTTTTTTTATAAAAAAAAGCCGCTAATGAGTCATATAATGATTGAACTTGGGATATTTGGGTTAAAACTTCACTAATAATACTACTAGACTAAGGGAACGCTTTACAAAATTAGACCGGAAATAATATTTATATTTTGAAGGCTGGAAGCTTATGCTTCCACAGCTTCCTATTAGGGTCGGACCTGAACATACTGATCACCGTATCTCCTATAGTTTCTTGATAAATTGGATGCTTATATACAATAAAAAGAAGCATTTTCCATTATAAGAAACTAAAGCATATATATGAAAACTTTATCATGGTTTAGAACCACTAGTATAGCCTAATTTAAATTATTTTTAAAAACTAACTCGCAAAAGAGATATCCGGTCCAATTACTTCTCTTTATGACATAAAATAAATTTCAAACCTTAAGGTCCTCACCTTAGGTATTGTAAAACCCTAGAATTTCTGGTTATTTTACTTGCGTGCATTGCAACAGAACATTAATAATTCTATGGTATATAGCTCATTTAGTTTGCCTTGAAGCAAGCCGTGTTTTCTTCATTCCTCACCCTCTTATTTAACTATCACATCCTTTTCAATTAAGTTGTACTAGAGTTTTACCCGCACATCCGTGCGGGTATATTTTTTATTTTATAAATATATAACTATTTTTTTTTAATATATGATTTATATTTTAGTTTTAATTATAATCATATCTAATAACGAAATAAAGAAATACTTATTTTATAAAAAATATATTTAAAATTTTTGGTAAGATCTTGTTAGATTTTTTCAACAGAATTTGTTATATTTAAATTTATTTATTATTAATGTTCTTATTAGTTATTAAGATATTGTGAAAATCATNTTTTTTTTTAATATATGATTTATATTTTAGTTTTAATTATAATCATATCTAATAACGAAATAAAGAAATACTTATTTTATAAAAAATATATTTAAAATTTTTGGTAAGATCTTGTTAGATTTTTTCAACAGAATTTGTTATATTTAAATTTATTTATTATTAATGTTCTTATTAGTTATTAAGATATTGTGAAAATCATATATATTTGACTGGTTAATGTAACAATAAAATATGTCAATTAAGTAATTAATAACATGGTCCAACATGACTTCTAAATAGTAGATAAATTTGGTACTTCTCTTTTAATAGAGAAGATGATTTATGGAAGATTCTTTTTTTTTTTCCCATTTGTTGTACTACAATTTATGTTTATCTTAATTAAAGAAATATTTTCACAAATACATTTTTCCTAAAACGGTAATGACCACATATCCTTTTTATAGAGATCAAAGACTCTTTAATCAATTCTTTTTTTTTTGAAAATTATATCAAATTTTAGTTGAAACTTTTGTATGGTTACATTATGTTAAATGGTATAAAATTGGATGATTTTGAATAATTTTGATTAGATTATTTCCAAATTTTGGTTATTTTGGTTGGTAGTTAGTTAATTTATTTTTTTTAAATCAGGGTTTTAAACAACTATTAGAAATAACAGTTTTTTTAGAAAAAAACTTGCTGAATCATTATAATCGATTTGAACCAAAAACAGAAAATCTTGGTTCGGTAAAAATTCCCTTCCTAGTGTCAACAAGTGAAACTTGACGACCAAATTACATGGGTCGAATCCAAATTCGAATAAAATTATTAAGCTTGATTTTTTGTAGATTCTACGTTGGTTTCTAGTTTTAGATTTTCCAAAAACCACTTTAAACCCAATCACGATTCTGGTCAATTAGATTTCCAATTATTTAGGGAATCTGGTTTTTGCTTCCTCTACTAATTACTTCTTGGAAACCAAAATCACTATTCAAGTGGTTTCTTCCTATAATACTTACGACCAAAACAAAAAAATATTGATTTTCTTATTTTTTAATAAATTACTAATTTTAGTAGATAGTTTACTATATAACACCTACTCTACAAACTCCACAACCACACATGCAAAATAAACATGAACCTCAAAAATATTCTATATTTTAAGCATTTGGAATGTTCTTACACTATCTTTTGCTAGAGCAGTTTGGACGATGATGCAAGAATTACATATCTCGAAAGAATGACAAGAATCGACCGAGAAGCTGAATAAAAACTTTCAAACTCTTGAATAATTTCCTTTTCTGGTATTACAATTCATGTTTGATTTTGAACAATTTTTTTTTCTTTCTTTTGTTTTTATTTATCAAATAATATTTATTTAGTTTAATAAATTACTTTTTGTTTTATTAGAAAGAAGCATTTTACCGAATACTTAAAGATGATGAAGCAAAAGATGGAAGCATTAATTTTGGAGAATCCTTGATCGATCCTTATTCTATGAGTACAGAAAGGCGGCAAATGAACCTGGATCCAGAACATGGTCGAAGACATGTTTATGAATTATTTTATGGTCACGGCATCCAATGCTATAACATAATCCGAATGTATCAACCGATATATATTCAGTTATGTGAAAAGCTTAAGGAGGATTATCAGTTGAAAGAGAATGATAATGTAAGCATCAAAGAAAGTGTTGCAATATTCCTTAGCATATGTGCTCAAAATGCAACTCAAGGTATGTTGTGAAGATATTTGGTCATTCACAAGAAACCATATGTAGGAAATCCCATGAAGTGTTGAGTGCTCTCGAGAAAATGACAGTTCATTTGCTTAGTCCTGGTCCAGATGAGCTCACACAACCTCATCCTAGGTTAAAATCCAATAGAAATTATTGGCCTTATTGTAAAGGATTCATCGGTGCAATCGATGGAACACATGTTCCTCTCACTATTGCGGGAAAAGATTGAGAAAATATTGGAATAGGAAAAGTGACACGAGTATGAATGTTTTAGCTATATACAATATGGACATGTTGTTTACATATGCACATATAGATATTCCGAGATCAGCTCAGGATGCATAAGTTCTAGCACACTAGCAATGGAGGGCCCTCATTAATTTCCGATTGCACCTTTGGAAAAGTATTATTTGAGAGATTCTGGTTATCCTCTTCGACCTGGATTCTTACTCCATATATAGGGGAATATATCTTCCTAGCCAATATGATGGAGCTCGTACGCACAACAGCTATATAGAAATGTTTAACAAGTGACATTCTTCACTACAACCTGCTATTAAAAAGACTTTTGGTGTGTGAAAAGAAAAATAACTTAAGAGAGAAGCCAAAATACAACATACATGTTTAAAGAAAAAATGTTGCAGCTACAATGGTGCTACATAATTTTATTAGGTTATAGGAGATGTTGATTTTGATTGAGACTATACAACTGATAATAGACCAACTGATGATTCTGATTCAGATGAAGACGAATAACATAATAACACTTATGTGCATTATATGGAAGGCATTCTACATCAAATTTCTGAATCTTCAATATAATACTTATTTTATATCTGAATATATTGTTTTAAAATAATTTTTAATAAATTCATGTATTCTTTTTTTTATTTTTCAGTAATAAATATTTTACTATTAACATTTTTTATTTCTAAGAGCAAAATCCATAAACTAAAAATCAAAATCTAAAACCACCAATCAAAATCTACTATAAAATAAAAAACTAAAAACTAAAAATCAAAATCTAGAATCTAACATCACCTAAATCAACGACGAGACTAAAGGAAATAACTACTATATCATAAATATCCGGCGAAACAGAATGAGGAAACAAAATATTGTTTTCCAAATGATAAGATTTGATAAAAAAAAAAGTTAAACGGCGAGATTTGACAGTAAATTTGGCTCCAAAAACACCCCGCGAAGTCTTTTATTACCCACATCAGCTTCAGTTGGCGCCAAAACGGAACACCAAGAGACCTTATTTAAACAATCCCTAATCCTCCCCCACTCTCACCACTACCTTCATCTCTCCTCTCGCTTTTGCTCTAATGGATCTGACTAATGACACGGAGATGCGGAGAACCGAACACGAATTAGCTGTCTCGAGTTTAGATGATTGCAAGATCGTTGCAGATACTCCCGACGAATCCTCTGGAGTCGTCAGGACATCCACTGGAGTCCGAATCTTTGCTAAACCGGACGAACAGAGCCTTAACGGCATAATCACTTCGAATGGTTCCAATTCGGATCCTTCAGATGCTATGCATGTGAAAGACGAGGTAATAACCGGTGACGAATCTGTTACTCTCTGTAATGACAAAGATACTGTAGAATCTGAATCGGTTAGGGCAGCGAGTTTAGTGTTCCGTGTTAAGGAGGAACCTGATTTAGAAGATATGGTGATTGATACTATAGAGAAGAAGCCTATGGTTGCTCTTCCTCAAGAAGAAGTTGATTCTATAACAGAATCTGTAGTAGAAGCTGTTTCAAGAGGCTCTTACAACGATTGTGTTACTGTTGATGTCAAACAAGAACCTGAGAATATGGAGACGGAACAATATATACCAACTGGTATCATCTTGGCGCCGAAGCCACTTCAAGTTATTCGAGCGAAACCTGAGAGTTTTGATACCCCTGAAGTTATTGATTTGGAATCAGATTCTTTGAAGCCACTAGCTAAGCAAGAAGGGAGTGATACTCATGTGAAGATGGAACATGTTGAGGAGACAAAAGTGGGTGGTTTGAGTTTGAGTTTGCAAGTGAGAGAAGAGAAGCCTGTGTATGTGAGGAAGGTAAATACAAAGGTTGATGCAAGAAAGGTGAAAGTGGAAGATGGAGATTTCCCGGTGGAGAAAGATTGGTACTTGGTTGGGAGGTCTCTTGTCACGGCTACTTCCACTAGTAAAGGAAGGAGATTGGAAGATAACGAGGTTGTGAATTTCGCATTTCCATCTACTGTCAACTTGAAAGTCCCAAATATTGTTCGTTTCTCTACCAAAAGATGTGGAGAGGTAAGTCATTTACTGCAAAGATATTTTAACTTGTTTGGTTATAATTATGTTTAGAGTTGGAACATAATCGTGTTCTCAATATAGCAAGTTCCAATGAAAAGACTAATGATTTGATTTGTATGTTGTTAGATTGGAAGGCTTCCAATGGAATGGTCGAATTGGGCTGTGAGCCTTTTGAGATCTGGTAAAGTCAAAATGATGGGCAGATGTGTAGCAGCGCCACCGTTTCTCCAAATGATGCAAGATATTATGCTTTATGTCAGGTAAGGTTTCATTTTAGTCTCTTGTTGTTGTTTGTTTGATACTTGTTTTGTTGGAAACTGATGTGGTTTTGGATGGCAGTTTTTACATTCACAGCTCCATATTCACTGATGTTAGCAAATCCACTTGGCGGATTGGTTCTTCACCTAACATTGAGTCCACGCTTCATCCTCTTCTGCAGCTTTTCAGACACTTGACAATCAAACCTTACCAAAAGGCACGTCTCTCATTTTTCATGTTCCAATACATATTTTGGTTTAGAATCAGTTTTCTACTCTGTTGCTCATTTTATATATCTTCAAACAGGCTGAGTTTACTCCTCAGGAACTTGACTCTCGCAAACGCTCCCTCAACTTGGAGGTATGTGTTCCTCTCGGCTTCTCTATGAAACTCATACGATGTACTTATACATTATCAGTTTTATGTTCTTTGTTCATTTGGTGGAAACTAAGTGCGTTTTGCTTTCATTGGTCAGAATGACACGGACGAAAGAGCAGCATTGTTGGCCATAGCGAAACGAAGAAAAGGTGCTCCACTGTGTCTGGAGCAGAACAAAGACGAAGAGGATGCTCCTGAGTCATATATGAATCGGGTCGTTGGCGCTGCAGATTCATATAACCTAGAGGTTGTGGAATATTTACAAGAATATTTTCTTGTCCTTAGAAAGAAAACTAATTTTAATAATATCTTCTCTTGGGAATGTTTTAGGAAATGGAAGCTCCAAGTACACTCACGTGTAACCTGAGACCATACCAGAAACAAGCACTCTACTGGATGTCAGAATCTGAAAAGGGAATTGATGTTGATAGAGCAGCTGAAACTCTCCATCCTTGCTGGGAGGCTTATCGAATCTGTGACGAGTATGTAGTAGCTCAAATCTCAAATGTTTACAACGAACTGCGAAATGTTCAAGTTATTTCATCTAATAACGTTGATTTGTATGTGATTATATGCAGGAGGGCACCTTCAATTTATGTGAACATCTTCAGCGGTGAAGCAACAATCCAGTTTCCAACAGCTACACAGATGGCAAGAGGCGGAGTATGTTTCTTAAATACGCTTAATCTTCTCTCTAGTGGCTTCGATTGGCCAATATTCTCTGCTGTGGTTTTGATTTAAGTTGCAACTTTTTTGTTTGCAGATATTGGCAGATGCCATGGGACTTGGAAAAACTGTGATGACAATTGCACTAATACTTGCACGGCCAGGCCGAGGTAACCCAGAAACTGAAGGTGACTTGGCGGCAGATGTTAATGGAGACAAACCTAAGAAGAACGAGAGTCATAAAGCACTAACGTGTGTGAAGGCCAAAGGAGGCACTCTTATTATATGTCCCATGGCATTGTTAAGCCAATGGAAGGTGATTTGCCTTGAATTAGCTGTTTCTTGTTAATGTTTTAATAGCTTTTCACTAAAGCCTCATAGATTTTTTCACTTTATTTCAGGACGAGCTTGAGACTCATTCAACACCTGACACAGTGTCTGTGTTAGTTTACTATGGAGGGGATAGGACACAGGATGCCAAAGCTATAGCGAGTCATGATGTGGTCTTGACAACTTATGGTGTCTTAACGTCAGCTTACAAGCAGGTAAGGAAGCATTCATGCATCACTTCAGTTTCAAAAAGTGTTCTTTTATCAGTTTAGTTGAACTTAAACTCTGAGAATCATGACATGCAGGATATGGCGAGCAGTATTTTCCACAGAATTGATTGGTACAGGATTGTTCTTGATGAAGCTCACACGATCAAATCATGGAAAACACAAGCTGCTAAAGCTACATTTGAGTTGTCTTCACACTGCAGATGGTGTCTGACAGGGACTCCCTTACAAGTAAGATACTCAAAGCAACTTGTGAATAGATAATCTGAGTGTAAACTCTGTTGTTACTTACTGACTCTATACCTCTTCAATGCAGAACAAGCTTGAAGATCTTTACAGTCTTCTATGCTTCCTTCATGTCGAACCATGGTGCAATTGGGCTTGGTATGATGAGTTATCATCTGAAATCTTTTTCTATCTTTTGCTTTATAACTTGAAAACTTAATGTATGTGGTTATGGTATGTACACAGGTGGAATAAGTTGATTCAGAAGCCTTATGAAAATGGTGATCCACGAGGACTAAAGCTGATCAAGGCGATTTTGAGACCATTGATGCTGAGAAGAACAAAGGAGACGAGGGACAAAGAAGGAAGGTAGATGCTTTTCACTGCTACAATCTTTTTCTTATTCATGTCTTATGCTTAACGTTCATCTAACCTTATCTGTAAACTTTCAGTCTAATTCTTGAACTTCCTCCAACCGATGTTCAAGTCATTGAATGTGAACAATCTGAAGCAGAACGTGACTTCTATACTGCCCTTTTCAAGAGATCTAAAGTAAGTGTTATAGTTCTAGGTCTCAACCACAATAAAAGCTTAATCATAATCTGTTTCAAGGATTGACAATGTCTTTGTAAATGCATAACCTTCTTTCTTTGTTTGGAAACAGGTCCAATTTGACCAGTTTGTGGCACAAGGAAGAGTTCTTCACAACTATGCAAACATCTTAGAGCTCCTCCTCCGTCTACGCCAATGTTGCAACCACCCTTTTCTCGTTATGAGGTGCATAGAAAAATTCAGAAATTAACACATTGGTAGTAGACTTGTTATCCCTTGGAAATAATTTCTAATACATTCTGAATAATTGCAGCCGGGCAGATTCACAACAGTACGCTGACTTAGACAGCCTCGCAAGGAGATTTCTTGACAACAACTCTGACTCTGTATCGCAGAAAGCACCCTCTCGGGCCTACATCGAAGAAGTTATCCAAGACATACGCGATGGCAACAGCAAAGAGTGTCCAATATGTCTGGAGTCTGCAGATGATCCCATTCTCACACCTTGTGCTCACAAAATGTGCCGTGAATGTCTCCTTACTAGCTGGCGCTCTACGTCTTGTGGTCTATGCCCAATATGCAGGACAGTGCTGAAGAAAACTGAGCTCATCTCATGCCCAACGGAGAGTATATTCCGTGTTGATGTTGTAAAGAACTGGAAGGAGTCGTCAAAGGTCTCAGAGCTGATCAAATGCTTGGAAAAGATTCGGATGTCTGGTACGGGAGAGAAGAGCATTGTCTTTAGCCAGTGGACGTCCTTTTTGGATCTCCTGGAGATTCCACTGAGAAAAAGAGGAATCGAGTTTCTTAGATTCGATGGAAAGCTGGCTCAGAAGGCAAGAGAAAGGGTCTTAAAAGAGTTCAATGAAACCAAACAGAAAACAGTAAGTAAATAGATCTTTTCTAAAGAATTTTTGAATGGAACAGAGAGCTTACAAATCTTTATGCTTGTACAGGTTCTGCTTATGTCTCTAAAAGCTGGAGGAGTTGGTCTGAATCTAACCGCAGCTTCAAATGTCTTCTTAATGGTAATATGTCTCTTCAAGCTTGCTGTTAAATTCTTCTTGATTATAAAGAAATGATGACGGTGATGATAATCTTATTTGTTTTCTTGAAACACATTAGGATCCATGGTGGAATCCGGCGGTGGAAGAGCAAGCAATCATGAGAATTCATCGCATAGGGCAGAAAAGAACTGTATGCGTCAGAAGATTCATTGTCAAGGTACCACTAGAAGCTGCATTCTCCAGTTTTTTTTGTTGTCTTGTGAGTTCCAAGTAATCCATCTCTTAACTAACATTGTTTGTCTTTGGATGATTGTGTGCAGAATACAGTGGAGGAACGGATGCAACAAGTTCAGGCGAGGAAGCAGCGGATGATTGCTGGAGCTTTGACTGACGAAGAAGTCCGGTCGGCTAGACTTGAGGAGCTTAAAATGTTGTTCCGATGAAAAGAAGATACCCAACAGAGGAAGACTTCTTATTTACTTTAGTAATGAGTTACGCTTTTTTATTCCATTTCAAACTGTTTTGTAAATAGCAGTAGAAATTGCAACGGTTCGTAGTAAGTTTGATATTTCCGTTATCTTCATTTTTTGGGTGTGATTATCTTAAGGTTGTTTATTGGTCTGCACCACCATTAACTTTTCTAAGCTTATATAGTGTAGGATAAAATCTACTAGATTGAGGTTAGTTGGAACGTGTTCTGGTTTTAGTTAGACTCCTTGGATTGGAGCCTGTGCTCAAATTTTACTGATTGAGTTTACTAACCTGAAGCACTTGGGACAGCAGGATAAGTAATGGAACCAGTATCTTAGCTACTTCCCTGAAGCCCTGCCTGACTACGGATCAGAAAAAAAAAAAAAAAAATCTGACCGGACAAAATTAGTTACGGTGATGAACGAGCAGATCCATCATCATAACCTTCTGAAGGTGGAAACAAGACTTTCTCAGAAGGTTGTTGCTGAAAGCAGTTATTTATTACACGAGTAGTAACAGTAGAACGGTCTCACTCAACGCCATAGGAACCCAAATTATTCTATACAAGCTGTCAGAGCATCCACATTGGTGGCACTGCCCCATGAATCCTTAACCTTAAAAAATATTTTCAATTAAATCTTTTTTGGGGTTTAGGACTCTAAGGTTAAAAATTAACCTTAAAAATTAATCCTTGACCTAAACTTATTTCCAATGGTGTTATTCTCTATGGAATCCTTAGGAATAAAAAAATATTTAATTTTTAAAAAAGTGAAAATACAAATTTTATTGATTGAAAGATTTAATATTAAAGATACAATACATATTATTCTTGAACACCAAATTTGTTCCAAATATTTTCAATTAAATCTTTCTTTAATTGTTCATGTATACGCCGATCGCGAACATGAATCCGAATGCCACGCATTTGCTCGAGATTTGGAGGCATGTACGTATTATAAGACGTGTCCACCCTTGAACTTCTGGTAACACTTCCTTCTTCGAAATCAGAAGTATCATACTGAGTGTATCTATCTCGTTCATTTTCGACTATCATGTTGTGTAGTATGATACAAGTTCTCATAGTTTTCCCTAACTTTTCTTTGTCCCATGAAAGAGCGGGGTTTTTTACTATTGCAAATCGAGCTTGCAAAACTCCAAATGCCCGCTCCACATCTTTTCGGGTTGATTCTTGAACTTTAGCAAATAACTCCGCTTTAGGGTCTTGTGGGAGTGATATAGATTGGATAAATGTTGACCACTTTGGATAGATACCGTCTGTGAGGTAGTACGCCAAATTATACATGTGTCCATTGACCATGTACTCTACAGTAGGAGCTCGACCTTGCATAATGTCATCAAAAACAGGAGACCGTTCGAGGATATTAATATCGTTTAACGTACCTGGAAGACCGAAAAAAGCGTGCCATATCCAAACGTGTCTGCTCGGCTTTTTGGGTGGGGCCTCCAAAATGTCGTCGCACGTTTCTTCCAATATATCATCGCATAGTTCGTCCAATTTTTCTTCAATTTCGTCGGATGAAGATGATGACATCTTGTGGTATTCCCTTCAAAATATTAGGAGACTGGTGACATTAATATTTTTAGAAACTAGAATATAAATGTGATTGGTTTTATTTTTCTAACATGTGTATATAAATATATATATATATATATATATATTATATATATATATATATATATTTTTTTTTTCTGTCTTTATATATATATATGTATATTTTCTGTCTTTTTACGAATGAAAATGATGCAAATGTGGTTGACACAAAAATGATTCAAGCATTGGTTAGATACTACGTGTGATCAGTTTTCCATAAATCATTTCATTCATTTACATGATTCAACTTAACAACTTGTATAACTATTAAACTGGACTACTAATTCATTTAATTCATTTACAGGATTCAAAACGGGTTGAATAGCTTTCGACTATCATCGAGATGGCATAACTTCTAATCAAAACAGATATAGTAGACAACCTGAATAAGCAAAAGTTACCTGAGAATTTAAGCTTCGGAAGAGAAGCAACTTGATTACACAAACAGAGTACACGTCCAGAGTTACAAACACGCCGAGAATAAGAAACATACAAGTTCAGAGGGGAAAAAGATAAGGAGATGTGTAGGTAAAACAACTAAAACAACACTTCACTTAAATAAGCAAACTGAAATAGAAGACCCCATGAACACTTTCCCATGCGTCCATCCGTGACAGCCAAAAGACAACAACAGCTACACACCTCCATCCGTGACTACTAGAAGACAACAACAGCTACTGAACTCCATCCGTGACCTAAACCCTGCAACAACAAACAAGACGACAAGTTATCAATACATTATTACCACCGAATCATATATGACTAAACTAAACATGCTACTTATATATATAACTCATTTACCATAAACTAAACATAAACATCATATCATTTGAGTCATAAGCTTGAGTTTAAGAGCTGTTTCTATCTCAGTTAATGGTTCTTTTTTTGCAAGTAACCGCTCAAGAAGCTTCTGTTTTGAGATTGTCTCTTTCATTTCGAAAATGGCCTGAAGCTTAGACAGCTCCTCTTCACGAGGACTCTTCTTCCTCTTGGCAGCAGCTTTAGCAGCCTTGACACCAATAGGTCTCCCCTCGGCTTCTACATCAACATCTATCACCTGTTTCCGCTTTTCCTTGGCACTGTCCTTAGCAACAATGGTGGAGCACCATTTCTTCTCGTGTCTCAGCTCCCTCCATGCATGTTCTAGGTTGAACTTGACTCGGTAGTCAGTGAAGAATATGTCAAGGGCAGTTGTCATCAAGGTATCATCATTTTCACCACTTCCCTGCTTCCTCAGTGCCGTGTCATAGCAAGCAACAAACTTCCCGACAACCTCGTTAATTCTAGCCCACCTCTGCTTGATCTGACCAAGCTCTCTAGGTGCAGTCCCGGCGAGGTGAGGGCTTGAGTTATAGCAGTCTAGAATTCTCTTCCAGAAAGCAACTGCTTTCTGCTGGTTACCGATCACCGGGTCCTTACTGGTGTTAAGCCAAGCACCAATAAGGATCCTATCCTCTGTCAGAGTCCATTTCCTCCTCTCTTTCACAGAAGACGACTCCGGAGATTGGGTATTAAACCAAGCATTTTCGGGTGAATGAAGGTCAAAAGGAGATTGGTTATTTAGAAGATTAACAAACCCCTCGTTATTATCCATGGTTTTAGGATGCTCTGTGTCGCTCTAGTAGCTTCACAGAGCCTTATTAAGTAGGCGATTTCTACCTCCGGTACATTTAAACCAGTCAAGTCGGAGGGGTTAGGAGGGTAGAAAGCATTGAAGAAATTTAAAAACCTATCACGTCAAGGGAGTTAGGAATTTAGGAAGGTAGAAAGTAATTTAATGTTAACTAGCATTTACTTTTACAGTTTGTTTGTTAACTAGAAAGCACTGACTTGTTTAGTTACAGTTTGTTTAATTAGTTTTACATAAAGTTCAAAACAGATGAATGTTTTATTTTATAAAGTAGTTTTATATATATACAGTTTTAGGTTTTATAAATTTAGAAAAACAAGTTTAAGTTTTATAAAAAGTTTATTCATTTTAGTTACTCCCGAGTTTATACATACAATTACTCTATGTTTTTATTTATTCAAATGAATGAGAGTAGGAAGTTGTTTGTATATTACCTTCTAACGGCCAGACACGCGCATTTTCAGCTGATGCTCTTCCTGGAGACACAAGACAAAAAGGAGTCATCAGTCTTAAAAACAGATGACAAAATATATGATAAGAAGATGGAAAGAAACTAACCCGCTTGATCATCACCACCATACATATTAAAACTATCACACCAACCATCGCACGAGCAACCCATGGAAAGCCAATTACCAATGTTGATTTCCTGTTGGCTAACTCCCTGACTGTCTTCTCAAGGTTTTCCAGCTTCTACTGAGTCTTGTTAGCTTGTTCCTTAAGCTCCCTAACTTCTCGCTGGCACTCACTGACCTCCTACATTACCGCCACATCCCACCAGCTATTTGGGATTCCTTCATCACCCTCGGGTTGGGAATGGTACTGAACGGGGTCTGCTATGGTGTGGCATCGAGCAGCTTCTTCCGCGTAGAGGGCAGCTTCTTCTTCAAGAAGCCTTGTTTGTATATCATCACACCCATCTGATGAAGAAGGTTGGCTGTAACTGTATCTTCCCATGTTTCCGTAACCTGAAAAGCAGCAACACAGTCGTTAATCACACTCTTATTACAATACGCATCAAGTCGTTAATCATCAATACTAAATGAGCTCGTTAAACACAGAATCAATGCTACTCTTAATAATAGCAATCACAAAATCAATGCTACTCTTACAAAATGAGCTCGTTAAACTCCAGTGTATAACCCTAATTGATTGAATCGATATAGCGTTTTGAAAACACTTAACAACCCCAAAAATCCCCAAATCGATTCAAACCCAATCCCTATATCGATTGAAACAGAAATCGATATCAAACCCTAACCGATTGAAACCCTTCTCGATTCAAACCCTAACAAACATACGCCAATAGCCCTTCTCGATGGAAACCCTTCTCGATATCAAACCAAATCGATTCAAACCCTAACAACATACGCCAATAGCCCCAAACCGATTCAAACCCTTCTCGATTTTACCCAAAAACTTCAAACGAAAAGATCAAAATCAATCGAGATACCGATTCGGAACCCAAAATTGTGAGAAAAATAACATGCAACACCATCTGAATACATAAAACCACAAGAGAACTCTTCGATTACCTTCTTTACTCTTCGATTGAACCTAGTCGACACAATCGCCAAGTCGCCAAGAGTCACCCAGAGAAGTTTTTTTTTTTTAGGTTGCGAGGAAATGAATTTTTCGGGAAAGGATCACGCGAAACCCTTCTCATCCTCCGCGTCCACGTCAGCAAGGACCAGCCCAAAAAAATCCTTAACTACGGATTCTCCCTTACTGATTTCCCCTCTTTTATTATTATAATACTCATTTCCCTTAAGGATTATGCCTTAAGGATTTGGTTAAGATAACCGTTGCACATGCTCTCACAATCACTAATAAGACGATTACAACAAGATACCAAACAATTTTCCAGGAAGGCTATAAGAGCATCTCCAACCATTAGAAGCTAGGTGAACTTCTAAAAAGAGAAATATTTTAATTAAATGAGAATTTATTTTTTATTTTTTTAAATCTCAAAATGCTAGTCATGTTATATGTAGAACAAAAAGTTTAGAGCTGGTTCTAAAAACACTAAATTTAGAACTTCTCTTCATTCTCTCTTTTATTTTTTTTTGGTTTTATTTCTTTATTTTTAATAGTGAGGTTCTGATTAAAAGAATTCCATTGGAGGTACTCTAACGAACTGGTTTTATTTTTGTTGTTTCGGACAATTCCCTATCTTCAATTGTTTTGTGTGGATGACCTTGTTGTTACGGGGGATGATACTGAATCTATCCCAGATCAATAAAATCAGCTAACGGATTACATCTGGCTGACACAGAAAACACTCATGTAGTGGAAGCACATGAAACCCCAACTCCCTTACTTGAATCCCCATCAATCAAACCAATGAAAAGTGTTCTAAAATGGTCTATGTACATTTCATGAATTTTTCATTACCTTCTATGTACGCAACTTCATAAATCATTCCATTTGAGCGCATTTTATAGTGCATTCTAAAGTTGTGAGATGCTTGAAGTTAGTTATGTTTCTTTATGCCTTCCAGTTACACTCCACTTAAAACCTATTTCCCTCTAATTGAGATAATAAATAAATGATTCAGAAACTTTTTTAGAGAGTGAGCCTTTTGGTTTTCTTGAAGCATTTCATCTTCCTCTACCTCTACATCTCGCCATCTTTAATCAGTTGATCATTAGTTTTACCCAACTGTAACTTTAACTTAATTTCTCCCTACAAATATAATGAAGCAGTAAAATTTGTTGTTTTAAGGTAAACATAAAGTTAGATTTTTTTTGTTATGTATGAATTTATGGCTATAATGTATTAAAACATTTTGGTTTACACAGAGAAGTCATATGCCCGGTTCAAGTTTCTTACACACAGCTCCGAATAATGGGAACTTTATAGACACTGCTTCTGGTGAGTAAAGTTTTCATTTAAAAAAATGTTTTGTTAAGAAACAGAGGAATAATATTGGAAACGTTTGACACTTGAGATTCAAATTCCATGAGCACTAATGTTTGTTTTCTAATTGAGGATTTAGGGGAAGTCATTGTGAACATAGTCGAAGACGATGCAGAAGATATCAAGCGGGTAGTGAAAACTCAAGGAAGACTATTTATGAAGAACTTTGGCCTAAGATGATTGCTTAAGTATAATATTATATAATGTTCTTGAGTTTGAAAATTATGAAATTTAATGTGACATGGACTGATCTTTGTTTGGTGTTCAGGAAAAAATCAACTATATGTTACATTGTCAAGAGTGACTATACTGAAAAGCCTTAAGATGTTAGACATCAGTAGTCACACCAGTGGGACTAACACCCTTGTCTACAGAGGCCTTCAATGGCCTACCACAAACAACTGGTATGTTATCTTTTCCCTTACTCAAAAGATTTGGACAATTAATTATATTATTAAACTTCTAAGAAATAAAAAACAGCACACAACCAAAACAAGCATTCTAAAATAAATTGAATAAAAAAGACTAACAATCATCTATCCTTAACTTCTAACCATTCAAAACTAAAATTAAAGCAAACATACAAATATCAATCAAGTGAACTAAAACATAACAAGACACAACAAATTAGGTAAACAAAAGTAAACACACACACCATTTTAACAATTTTCACACTTGCTTTGCAGCTTTTTATGCGGGGCAATGGCGTCGAAGAAAAGCAGTGACTTCACTGTAACCCAAAAGCGAAAAGGTAAGCAACTCTCACCAGGACACCTAAAGCCGAACTTAATATATGTATTACACAATTAAAGAGCAGAATCAAACACATGCAGAGCTGGAAAATTCAGCAACTATTCAAAGCTACACAAATGCGGCAAGTTAATGGCACGAACTCTTCACCATCATTTTCTTATGCATTGAGCTAACAGGCCCAACATCGTTAGGCCATATATATTAGTATTTGTCTACAATAATACACTTCATTTTCAGTCTGTTAAGGTTTAAAATATATGTAGGTTTACAAATTTCACATTAGTTCAATTTTTTTTTTTTTTAATAATTTATGTGACTATTTATACACAACAAACATAAATTTCATGAAATAAAATTAACTACAAAATTTTAAATAATGACCATTACTTCAAAACAAACAGCCATCAAATAAGTACCACCAAATATATCATTCTTCCACAACGAAAAAATGATTCACAAAACCAAAACACGATAGAAATATATACTTACTCACACAACCTTAAACACACTACAATACAAATCTTTGGGAAATCAAAGACCAAACAAAAACACGACATCACTTCAACATATGTATATAAAGCAAACAAAGGGTCAACGACCCAGTGTTTACGTAGAGCTACGCACCTAGTATAATAAATAATAGAAGGGAGGATTTACTAAATGACCAAAATTTGAAGTGAAATTGAGAATATGATATTCATTTTGACGTTACTAACTGACTGCCATCTGGTTCACTTTTGGCTTGGTAATACCCTTCTTATTTGCAAGTATACGGTTAAAGAGAAATAGTGTATGATATCGTGGCTTGTTTTATGAACATGAATGAAACATTACTATTTACAAACACATCACGTAAAGCCAACCATGTCACACGCTTATTTACTTGATATATATATATATATATATATATATATATATATATATATATATATATTCAGCGTGTGCAATAAAATGAGTGAATAAAAATAGAATTTTCTTAAATAAAGAGTATATTCCATGTTGATGAAGTAGTATAGAACTATAATCCACCTACAACAACACTTAATACTAAATTGATCCTACCTCGACATCAACCCAACTCTAACTTCGAAATACTAACACTAAACATAAATCCAAATATAAACTACAATATATAATATTGAACTATATTATCTAAAATGAAAGTAGAATGGACTTGTGAATTAATAAGTGTTAATACGATTTTTTTTATATAACCAAAATTTTAAGTAGATTTTTACAGGGTCAAAAACATGTAACGATGGTTAGAACTTAAGAAAATTACAAACTATATTTTCAAACAAAACATAATACTCTTTATTAATCATCAAATGAAATGGAACATGATAAAACAATATAGTAACAAAATATATCGTATTACATAATATAAATTGAACAAACATAATACATATTGCTATACATTTCTATTATATATGCATATAATAAAAATAAACACACAATAAACAAAAACAGCTCATCTTCTTTGATCAGTTTTAGGTCACTCACGACGACATGAGATAAATGTATCTGATGACAGTGGTGGAGATGGTACATGTAACCAAGGCATAAAATAATGTAGAAGAAGATGATGTACAAATATAGTACAATGTAGAAGAGGCTTCACAAAAAGGCATTTAGCCAAGGAGTCTACAAACATGTTTTGGGATCTAGGAATGTAAGAAAATAGAGGAGAAGTAAAAGATGAGGATAAGAACTCGATATCAGTGAGAACTCGACAAAACTCCACCGGATATGAGCTTTTGGGAGTTGGATCGAAACCATACTTTGGAGAGAAGAGTTTGATTTACT
Source organism: Eruca vesicaria subsp. sativa (assembly GCA_932364175.1). Lineage (NCBI taxonomy): Eukaryota > Viridiplantae > Streptophyta > Magnoliopsida > Brassicales > Brassicaceae > Eruca > Eruca vesicaria. The sequence goes on from CAKOAT010098488.1 coordinate 172,785, forward strand.
GTCATGATATCTTCATGCAATGCAAGTGCTTCAGCCATTAGAGGCGAAGAGAAAGTGAGAAGTGTTTTGGACATACACTCCCTCAAGACCGGATTATTGTTGTCGAAGTAACCCAGCAACTCCCGTTTCCTTTGACCATGCTGAGTCAGTGTTCAGGTAATATAGAAAGGAGATGGTAGGGCATGTTTGGAAGATGGGAGTAGTGTCCCTCGAGGAGACATAGAACCATGTTGTGCCAATTGTGCATTCATGAGCTGCTGAAAGAGCGCTGGATATGGTAGTGTTTGTAGACACCCGACGTGTTTTGAATATCAACTGGTTTCTTGTGGTCCAGAGAAACTAGCAATTTCATGATGATAGGTTCACAAATAAAGAGTAGGTGGAATATAAGCTAGAGATAGTGATTTTTTTGATAGCTAACGCTAGAGAGAGATAAGAGGTGGTAGTAAACGGTTGTTTAGTGCCGGTCCAACATCTTATAATGCCCCAAGCCAATTCAAAAAACTATGCCCTTATTTTTTTTTTGTCAAACAGCTATTCCCTTATATATAATTCAAAGTCATATAAAAAGAGTAATAAAAAATTAAACTTCCATAAAATAATCAAATATCAAAAATGTTGTAAAAAAACAAAAACAATAGAATCAAAGATACTTATTACTAAAATATTGATCTTCTTGCATTTTTTCTTGCGAAATCATTCATTAAATTCATGTAGTAAAGTCTTTCAACCACAACCGTTGTTTGAGGGGTGCTGAGGTCTATACATGGATAGCGAAAGGATAGTGGAAGAAAAAATGAAAAGCAGTCTTGGGGTCTCCACAATGAGGAGATGTTGCAGATGCAGATAAGCCATGCATGCAAGGAGAGATTGGTCCCATTGGGGAGAGCTCCACAACACATTGTCTAGAAGAAAAGCTTCAGTTTTGGTGATGTATTAACAGACCAACTGATTTATGTTAGTGAAGTGTCTCAGCGAGTGGTGGCTCTGCTGTATGGTGATCCTACATTTCTTTCAAAACCAAACACCCATATTTTCACTGAATAAGCTCCAGATTTGGTACCATACCAACAGTATGCATCTTCTGCTCTCATCTGAGTTTGTACATTACAAGCTATTTGTGTAGAAAAATCTAGGAACACTTCCTCAATATTTCTTTGAATCCCTTGAGATGAGTAAGTCTGCGACAACCAGATCCTCATCGTATTCTCTGCTTGGACTGAACATGCTCATACTTCTTTCTAAACATTGGTCGATAAACTGTTGCCATAAGCCTTCCTCGGTCTTAGCTCCAGAAAGTTTCTTCCCAATAAAATTCCGCTCCAACCATGGGAGGCTGATGAGTAGCAATCAACCGAGCGTAAGTGACAATTTATGCTGTACTTTTCAAGGAGGAGTCGGGCCAGTAGTCTGTCTGGTCGAGTGAGTATGTGCCATGCTAGTTTTGCGAGGAGGTCGAGGTTGAAATTATGAACATACCGAATGCCGAGGCCTCTTTCTGATTTTGCTTTAGTAATATTTTCCCAAGCGATCCAACATATTATCTTCTTTGACGAATTTTCGTCCCACCAGAATCTTTTGAGGATGGACTGAGTTTGGTTACACAAACCCATCAGTAGCTGAAAACATGACATAGAATATGTTGGATGTCTGAGAGTACTGATTTAAGCATCTTGAGTTTGCTGGCCAAGGAGAGATATCGTGAAGACCAAGACATAGCTTTTTGTTTGATCCGATCGACAGTAGAGGATAAGATCTCTCTTACATATACCAAAATGCTCTGGGAGGCAAAAATACTTTCCCACACCGCCATCTTCATCAATGCTAAGGATTTGTTTGACACAATACTATGTCACCTCTGGTGTTTTTGAAGAGAAGAAGATGGACGATTTGGCGACATTGATGAGTTGTCCCGAGGCAGTTTCACACTATCGGAGAATATCCTTCAGTGTCATAGAGCTCTGTTTATCAGTCTTAATAAAGAACATAGTATCATCAGTGAAAATTAGATGATTCAGTCTCGGGCGTTGGCTTGCCAATTTAATGTGGGTCATGAATCCACTCTCCCGAGCGCGTCGACATAGTCCGGAAAGAACTTCCCTACACTACACAAGATGAAGAGATACGAAGATCGTGAGTCGCGTTGTTTGATACCTCGCTGGGGAATGACATTGCCATAAGCTGAGGCGTTGACAAGATAAGAATATGACACTGTAGTGACGCATTTTATAATCCAATTTGTCCATTTCGCATCATAACTCATCCTATACAGAACTGTATGAATAAAAGGACATTCTATGCCGTAAGCTTTACTCATATCGGTTTTCATCGCCATAAAGCAATGTTCTTCGCCTCTGAGATCTTGAGATGGTGAAGAAGCTCACGTGTTATCAAGATATTGTCGGATATGGCTCTCCCCAAGAGAAAGCACCAATCACACTTTAAAGAAACATTACAACTCAAATCTTACATCCAAAATTCTACAAAAATAAAGTTTACAACTACATCAAAAAGTTTACAACTTTAATTCTAGAAAAAATAAAATAAAGCTATAGCTTTTACCAGTCATGCCCATTGTCTTTGTGCTTTGTAATCCTTGAAGCAAAAATTCTTATTTATATTTTGTGATTAATATGATTTTATATCATAAACTTATTCCTTATTTATTAATTGAGAAATATTTTAGAAAACTAACCTTTCAAATGTAAGTTATAACAACATTGCCATTATGTTGAGGTGTCATTACAATAGGTCTTCTCACATCCCTAATTTAAAAACCCTTTTCTTACTAGATTAATTACTAGAAATGTCAATAGTCATCCCAATTATATATAAGTGATACACTAAACATTAACACTACGAAGACTTACACTAAAACAAGTACATGAGCTATATTTATCTCACGTAAGAACAAGTATGTAGTTATCTCATACAATTACTTACACTACCAGCTAAAATCAACTCGCATAACATAATTTAAATCAGAGCTCATCAAAGTAACTTTAAGTATAAAGTGCCTTCATCAAATTACACATTTACGAGTGACCTCATCAAAGATTTTATAGTTTTAATTAGCAAAATTGACTACATACAAATTTTGTAAATTCCTAAAGACCAGTTACATACAAGAACAAGTCAAGCTTAGTCATGAGAAACTACATTACATTTGACAAAGAAATATGGGAAAATTGCCAAATATGACTCAAAACTTGATTTGAAATGCAAAAGTAAACGCAAACTTGAATCAAATGCAAAAGTAACTTAAAAGGCTATTGAAATTACAACCAACCCCTTGTGAACAAACAAAAAAAGGGTTTTTTTTTTTACGTTTGTAGCCCTCGTAAGTCGTCTGTCCAGACGACTTTCAACTAAGTCGTCCAGACGACTTAACTTAAAGTTGTCCAGACAACTTAACTTAAAGTCGTCCAGACGACTTAACTTAAAGTCGTATATGACAGTTTTTCTTAAAAATAATTTAAAAATTGTGTAATAAATATCTTGATAAATGAAAAATTGGGATTATGTAATTAACATATGTCTTAAGAGATATAAATTAAGATATAACAAAAGTCAGTTGTTTTCAGCATAGATGAGTGAAAATAGTGAGTCATGATATTCTTTAGTTTAGGTTTCACCAATATATGTTATAGTATTGTATGTGTTTCTTAGGGTTAGATTTTCGAAATCATAAATGTTTTTTTGAAAAATTAAAAATTTACCTAAGTGTGTTTATTTCCGTGTATAGTTAACACTATATAAGTATAATTTGATTTTATAACGTGGTTAGTTAGTTAATTTAGTCAATTTAGTTTAGGGTTTAGGGTTTAGGGTCTGGACAACTGAAATATCAGTCGTCTGGTAAATAATTTTACACAGACGACTTACAAGTAAGTCGTACTAATATTCCCGCCTAAAATTTTTTTAAAAATTATTTTCCCGCTTGAATAATTTAAACCAGACAACTTACTTGTAAGTCTTCTGGACGACTTACTTGTAAGTCTTCTGGACGACTTAGTTATAAGTCTTCTGGACGACTTACTTCTAAGTCTTCTGGACGACTTACTTCTAAGTCTTCTGGACGACTTACTTGTAAGTCTTCTGGACGACTTACTTGTAAGTCTTCTCGAAAGTCTTCTATTTTAGTTTCCCGCTAGAAATATTTTAGTTTCCCGCTAAAATTATTAAAGTCTCCTAGACAACTTACATTTCAGTCTTCTGAATCAAAAATATTTAACCTAATGTTTTTTTGTTTCCTTATATAAAGAAAAATTTACACATTCTCTCTCCTCCTCTCAAATGTGTGCAACAAAAAATGTAATGTTCAACTTTCTAGAACTATCCAACCTCTCTATAATCTCTTTGAACTTATAAACACCAAACTTTATATCAATTTATTGTTTTTGTCTCATGTCTTTCTCATTAACTTATCTTGTTTTGTAGGTTTTTCATCACATGATTCTCATATTCCACTCATTTAAAGATAGATCTGTTAACTTTATATGAATTTTTCAGTTATGTCTCATTTTTTCTCACTAATCTATCTTTTTTTTTGCAGGTTTTTAATCAGATGGTTCTCATTTTCATTTGGATATGTATGTTATGTGTTCTATAAAAGTATATATATCTAAGCTTTCACTTATTTTCTGTGTGTGTTTAAGCCATTTGAATGTTTTTTGATATGCAGGTTTTTCAGATCTGGGCTTGATATGCAGGTTTTTCAGATCTGGGCTTGATATGCAGGTTTTTCAGATCTAAAAGTCTTCTGGACGACTTACTTGTAAGTCTTCTGGACGACTTACTTGTAAGTCTTCTGGACGACTTACTTGTAAGTCTTCTGGACGACTTACTTGTAAGTATTCTCGAAAGACTTCTAGGACGACTTACCTGGAAGTCGTTTGGACTTCCTGTAAGTCATCTGGAATTCTTGTAAGTCATCTGAAATTCCTGTAAGTCGTCTAGAAGTTGTCTGGAAGTTTTCTGGACTTTCTGAAAGTTTTCTGGCGCTGTCTTCTTTCATATCAAGTGGAGTCCAAGCTTGTCTTTGTAAAGAATGATCTATTATATTTTTGTAAAATCAGTTCCCAAGATGTAATATATGTGCTATTGTTTTTACACATGTACAAATCAATGAAATAATAGACTTCAGTAGCTTTTTTCATTTTTTGGATCTCCCATATGCAATAATAAATCACAATGGCCTTCTGCTCGTCTTAATAAACAAGAATGTTGGTAGCCTCGTATTGATACAACATTTTAAGAAGCATTTTAACCTTTCTTCCAACAAATCATCATTGGTGTTAAAGCATATTACATGTTTTACAAGGTTGTGTTGAAAAACTTAGTCAAATTTAGTAAAATTAAGGGAGAAAAAATATTTTGAAAATATGAGATTTACATATCATGAAGTNCATTTTAAGAAGCATTTTAACCTTTCTTCCAACAAATCATCATTGGTGTTAAAGCATATTACATGTTTTACAAGGTTGTGTTGAAAAACTTAGTCAAATTTAGTAAAATTAAGGGAGAAAAAATATTTTGAAAATATGAGATTTACATATCATGAAGTTATTTAACACTTTTAAAAATACAAGTAATTCAAAAAAAAAATTTTATCACTAAATTCAACCAAGAAAATTTAGTAAAATTCACAGAAGATCAAACATTACGGGATCTGATCAAATATTTTTATCACTCTATTCGACCAAGAAAACTTAGTAAGATTCAAAGAAGATCAAACATCTAGCTAGAAGACTTTCCAGATGACTTAATTATTAGTCATCTGAGAAGACTAACACCAATTCTTAATACATACTCATAAAGCCTGGACGACTTAGTAGAAGACTTATAATTAAGTCTTCTGGAAAGTCATATAGCTGGAAGAATTTCCAGATGACTTAATTATTAGTCATCTAAGAAGACTAACACAAATTCTTAATACATACTCATAAAGCCTGGACGACTTAGTAGAAGACTAATAATTAAGTCGTCTGGAAAGTCATCCAGCTGGAAGACTTTCCAGATGACTTAATTATTAGTCATTGACGCAGACAACATACAAGTAAGTCGTCCAGACGACTTAACTGTAAGTCGTCCAGACAAGTCATTTTTGCAATTGAAATTTAAATGAGACGACTTACTTCTAAGTCGTCCAGCTTTGTATGTTAAAAAAAAATCTAGACGACTTATAAGTAAATCGTCTAGGAAAAACGGGCTAGTTTTGCATTTGACCGAATTGTGTCAGATATTTGACTTTTCTTGGACGACTTACTAGTAAGTCGTCTCCGGGAAAGTTAAAATTTCAATATTTTATTAAATCTAGACGACTTACGGATAAGTCGTCTTAGGTTAGTTTTGTAATTGAAAAATAAAACTTAAATTTTAAATTTTTCTAGAAGACTTAATTTAAAGTCGTCCAGTCAGACGACTTATTTTAAAGTCGTCCGAGATAAGCAAAGTTTGACCAGAAAAAAAATCTGGACGACTTTACTTATCTCAGACGACTTTAGAATAAGTCATCTGATTGGACGACTTTAAAATAAGTCGTCTGACTGGACGACTTTAAATTAAGTCTTCTGGAAAAAATTAAAATTAAAGTTTTTTTTTTTTCAATTACAAAACTAACCTAAGACGACTTATTCGTAAGTCGTCTAGATTTAATAAAATATTGAAATTTTAACTTTCCTGGAGACAACTTACTAGTAAGTCGTCCAGGAAAAGTCAAATATCTGACACAATTCGGTCAAATGCAAAATTAGTCAATTTTTCCTAGACGACTTACTTATAAGTCGTCCAGATTTTTTTTTTAACATACAATGCTGGAAGACTTAAAAGTAAGTCGTCCAGCTGGACGACTTAGAAGTAAGTCGTCCAGCTCATCCAGAAGACTTACGAGTAAGTCTTCCACGTGAACAGATCTGGAAAAAATTTCAATTTCATACCTTAAACTAGGTGAGATGACTTTCTTAGCACACAAAGTCTTCTCCAACCACCCAGAATATCAAATGAAAGTAACCCACCAAGAATTGTATGCTTAAATGGCTCTATCAACCATAAAAAAATTTGAATCAAAAGCTTGGGTTTTTGGTATGAATATGGAGACAAAGTGNAAGAATTGTATGCTTAAATGGCTCTATCAACCATAAAAAAATTTGAATCAAAAGCTTGGGTTTTTGGTATGAATATGGAGACAAAGTGAAAGAGATGTTGTTTTTAGCTCATAACAATTGAGAAAGAGAGAGTGTAAATCGATTTTAGGTGCATTAAGAGCTTCAAATTGGTTGTTCATGGTAGTTAGGGTATTGATGGCAATGTCAATCTTGTAAATACTTGAAGATGATGAGGTTGAGAGAGTAAAAAAAACAATTTTCAAAAAAAGAAAAAGAAAAAAGTGTAATGGCATTTACGTAAATAATGTGAACAGATGGGGTGAATAAGACAAATGAAAAATCAAAAAACAAGAAAGGTTAGTTTTGTGTTTGACTTTGAGTTTTGAGTCAAATTTGCAAAAATGACGTTAACTCGGGTTACAGATCGATTAGAAGGAGTTAATCACCGTCTCTAATTTCCGTTAATTCCTCTAAACGACGTCGTTTTAAAAATTTTAACAACGTCGTTTTAAAAATTTTAAGAATACTACAACCGGAGGAATTTGAACCCGAGACCCAAAGGCAAACTCACTCCAAGACAAAACCACTAGACCACTTGCGCTTTTTGTAACTTAAATGAATACTAATAGATTTATTATGAACCATCCAAATCATTTTCCCACCCTAAATCCCTAAATATTAAAACTTATAAATAACTTAATAATTGAAAAATAAATATTAGTAAAAATATTAAAACTTATAATAATTATTAAGTTATTTATAAGAAGTATTAAAAATATTAAATAACAATTTTTTTAATCATTAAGTATTATTGAATATTCAAATTTTCGTTCTTATACTTAATATCTAATTATTCAATAATACTTAATGATTAAAAATTGTTATTTTAATACTTCTTAATTATTGAGTATTATTAAATAATTAATTATTAAGTATAAGAATGATAATTTGAATATTCAATAATATTTAATGATTAAAAAAATGTTATTTAATATTTTTAATACTTCTTATAAATAACTTAATAATTATTATAAGTTTTAATATTTTTACTAATATTTACGATTTTTTAATTTTTAAGTTATTTATAAGTTTTAATATTTATAGATTTAGGGTGGGAAAATGATTTGGATGGTTCATAATAAACCTATTAGTATTCATTTAAGTTACAAAAAGCGCAAGTGGTCTAGTGGTTTTGTCTTGGAGTGACTTTGTCTTTGGGTCTCGGGTTCGATTACCCCTCCAGTTGCAGTACTTTTAAAATTTTTAAAACGACGTTGTTTAGACGACTTAACGGAAATTAGAAATTGTGATTAACTCCGTCTAATCGATCTGTTACCTGAGTTAACGTCGTGTTTGATTTGGTTTAGTCAAACTAAATTGAGGTTTAAAATGGTTATTCAAACTAAGTTGGTGCTTTAAATGGTCCAAGAGAAAGTTCATGCTTTTTTTCAACCAAATTTGAAAGTGCGGGATTTACATGACAATTTTCCAGATTAATATCTTTAGTAGTTGGTATTATTTTGTAATACGGAAAGTTTGAGAATTTTAAGAAGTGATTTACAAAGACTAAAATTTGATGAAAATAAAAAAGAATCAAGAGCTCTTGGTCTAGTGGTAATGGAACTACAGCTGGACTGCTCGTCCTGGGTTCGAGTCGCCTTGGTTACCTTCCCGTCTATAACTGTGCGTGCCCGGATGGAAGGCCTCGTGGGGATTAGTCTGGATTTACCGTCTGGGATTCACCACGGTTATCAAAAAAAAATAAAAAAAAAATTGATACAAACAGAAAAAAAATTAAATTGATTATATTTTCTGATAACATAAAAAAATCATGTAGAGATGATTGATTTTATTTTTTCAACAAAACCCTAATTCCTTTTCACATGTTATGTCTTGATTTTTGTAATAAAGTTCAGAAAATGATGATTTTTAGTCCCAATAAGGATTGTTTTTAGTCCCAAAAATGATTGTTTTTAGTTCTTTGCAGACTTCAGTAAACCTTCAATAATCGTGACATAAGGAGAAGAACATTACTTATGGTCTAAAACAGTTTATCTGTGTAGTAATCCGTATAGAAATAATACTTGCACCTTAAATTTTGGTTGGATGTCAAAATATTTAAACATATAATAACTATAAAATTTTATCACAATAAACTAAACTAAAATTTATAGTCTCATAAGGGTTTAACGTAACTATCTCATCCCAAATTACGAGTTGTACGTGTGTCTTACATTCAATTAGTGGTCGAACAGAAATTTAAAGAAAACAAAGAGAACAACAAAGAGAACAAAAGAATATGTGCACCAGCTGGGAATCGAACCCGGGTCTGTACCGTGGCAGGGTACTATTCTACCACTAGACCACTGGTGCTCTTGATAACAAATGGAAATAACATATTTAGATAGAAGCGAAGGAAAAAACAGACCAGACCAGACCCAGATAAACCGGATTAGGTGTACAACAGTACAAGTAACGTAATCAATTAGTGACGTGGCTATAATTAATCGAATCAAAGTACTCGAGTTGCTATCAAATGACCCCTTTTTTTGGCCTTGCTGTCCAATTAAGAAAGATGATTTATAATTAAATTAACTAAAATTTAGTTTCGTATTCTATATTTCTGTAGCATATTCGTGTCTTTGATATATTTTAGAAAACATGAACGCCTTTTCTTCAATAGATTGTTTTTTTTTTCCCGTAAATCAATGATCGTAGTGATTTTTCTTGTAGTTAAAAAATGCAGTCAGTCGAGACCTTATAAGTATTAAATTCATACTTGATCATGTAAGTATCAAACTGCAATAAAAGGTTGGACTATTACAAGACAAACACAAAAGGAATGTTTAGAAATAGAACAAACACGGTTGATTTTAAACCACTCCCTTGATTTTTAATTGTCATCATTTTTGTAATCTTATGGACTAATTGAAGAGTTTAGTTGAGATTGATTTGGCTTTCAGTTAATTGTATTTGCCTGACGATTGACTTATTTAGTTTTTAAGTGATTTCTAATCAAATCTTTCTTGTGTCTCTTTCCATACTTTCATGTTCGTGAATTTATTGTAAACAAAACTATAGTAGAGACGGAAGTAAATTGGATTGCTTATAAAAGAATTAAAATTTGAGAGTTTTGTACTCCAAATGCGTATTGCTGGAATGGGAAACTAAATGGATACTGATTACTAGAGAATCAGTGGGACTACCATAATTTGATAAACATTGTTACGGTGTAAAATCCTCATTTCCATTAGACAACTGCTTTTGGGATGTGGTCCAGAATTTTTTTTATCTAATGTTTTAATTTGACTTCTAACGATGTATGTGGGTTAGAGATACATGGTCCAACGAATTCTCCAGGGAAGGTTTGAGCGGTGTAAACTCCTAGCTCCGATCTGCATACAAACGAGTTTTATATAAGAATCTTTATTTTTGGAGCATTACCTTTTTATATTGATGATAAAAAAATACCAGGTATATAAACTTCCTATCATTGGCAAGTTAATAATTAATCATAGGCTCGTTATACTATAGGATTATTACATGAGAACAAAACAAAATCCACCATATACGGTGATGGTATTGACACGGTCGATACTCGATAGATACATACATGCACATATATGTACACGATCTATTAATATACACCCATGATAGGAAAAGCCAAATGATATCTAACAAACATATAAACACAACACCAAAAGTATAATTAACTCCTATATATTTAAAACATCTTTCTATGGACTTAACACCTTTGAATATATACCCTTCCATCTTAAACATCTCTCAGGATCCTATCTTTAGGGTTTCAAAAATTTCTTCAGAAATATCTCTCGAGTCTCGATTACTTAAGCAACATACACAAAGTATGGAGTGTGAAAGATCATCGTCGTCCACTTCGTCAGAAACCGGAGCCGTTCTTCACCATCGTTCTTCTTCGTCGGTCTCCACCGTGACGAGACGAATGTACGAGTGCACTTTCTGCAAAAGAGGTTTCACGAACGCACAAGCTTTAGGTGGTCACATGAACATCCATCGACGTGACCGTCTCAACAAGGCGGTCAAGCTGCAAAACGACGCTGACTTAGCACTCTCCGGTGCTCGAAGATGTTTCCACGTGGCATCTTCCGATCGTGGAGGCTATGAGCAAGTAGACTCAGTCGTCATGAGGACGACCACGAACTTGAGCTTACGAGTTGGATCGATGGTTACAAGGAGAGAAAACGTCGTCGTTGAAGGAGATGAAATCGATTTGGAGCTACGTCTAGGCTTATGAGATCATCAACCACTATATCTATATTTGTATAATACGTTTTTTGGGTGTTTATTGTATGTTTATCGAGGCTGTTATATGTGTATGTAATATAGGGGCGCATATGAGGAGTTTTACTATATATCAATGTAAAATATGTTTAGGTGGTTATCTAATTACGCATGTTTTGTGATCGAACATGATATATATACATTTTCAATCTTGTATCAGTTGTATGTCACAAATATTATTTTCATTGAAAAAATCAGATCCATCTCACAACAAAATTATTGGATTATTTTTTGAGCAAAAGCATTGAACTATATTTGATTAAACTAAAGCCAATCTAAGTTATGTGGTTGGGAGAGAATAATACTTAAATATAAAAGATAGAATGAAAAAAATAAATTAAGAAATTTGAAAATAATCTACTCATTGAAAAAATATATTCCAATAAAAAATATGTGCCCGTTCACCATTCACTTAGTTCTTGTAGTGAAAATTGATAAAATAATTATAACTTTCAAATTTAAGACAAAAAATCTTAATCTCACAAACATACCACACTACAAGAAAACATGTAAGAATCTTAAGAATATATTTTAAACTTTAGGGTATAGATCTTAAGAATATATTTTACTTTAGGGTATAGAGTAATTAGTGACTGTTTTGCGATTACATATTGTGATCGATAACCTGTAGTCGCAAAACAGTTGCTAATTAACAATCGTTTGGCGACTACTTATTTTTTACCCTACATTTAGTAAGTAGTCGTAAGATAGTCCTAATTAGCGACTGATTTGCGACTACAGGCTACCGACCATAGTATATTGTCGTACAACCGTAGCTAATTAGCGACTATTTTGCAACTGCATCATTTAGTCGCACATTAAAGACTGATTTGCGACTAATACATAATAGTCACAAAACAGTCGCAAAACAGTCACAATTCAGTCACAATATTTTGCGACTGCATAATCGGTCGCAACATGCAGTCGGTAATTTCATGTTTTCTTGTAGTGCCATTTTAATCTTTGGTTTTCCGTCATGTTAGTCAAACATGAATGGATCTTGTACTTTTCATTAACCAAATTATTTCATTTTTGTCAAAAGTCAATTATTTAGTTCCATTAATATTTAACTGTTGATTTTTATTGATGAAAGCAAAATAGCTCATTCAACAAAAATAACATATCTCATTTGTTTCTGTATAAAAGTTGAATAAAAGTTGAATAAAAGTTGAATAAAAGTTGAATATTAAAATAACAATGAAAAATGTTTTAATAAAAAATGTAGCTTTTCATATCAGTTTAAATGACTTACTTAAGCATATATTTTTTTTTGTCATCAGCATAAACATACCCGATTAAATATTTTTTAACAAAAATAAGGACTTCGTGTCTATATGAAAAAAAAATAGGATGGTTCACTCCTTACACTACATGCTATGTTATTTGCCTTTGTGTTTTGAGTCCTAGGTACATGCTTTATCTTGAAAGTGTGAAAACTCTCCTTTAATCATCATATACCTTCCAAGTAAGTTACAAAAACAAAATTATTTAGTTTTGAAACTATTTTAGTTTTGAAACTATTTTCACTAGCCGTGAACAATATACTGCAAAAGTCATATGAAACTATCTAAATTTTTTTATACTTTCATCGCCAAATGAAAGCATCAATTTCCGCATGTAAAAGGGATAAATAACCTCTTGTATTTTTTAACCCAACAGTCTTTCAAATCCCTCTAATGTACTGTATGAATTGCGTCCTGAAAATATATCATTTTCCTTTCAGAATCCATCCGTAAAACACCATCGCTACAGTCTGGCTGTTGTGCTATGTGTATCTTCATCCATGATTGGTGTGGTAGTTGGTTGAGTTTCAAGTGTTCCCTTGCCATAAAATCGCCTCATTTTCTACCAGCTGTAAATTATCTATAGATCTTTATCAATACCGTCAAAATTTTTATCATTACGTCCATTCAAAAAATATCATCAAAATCCAAGTAAAGGTCACGAACTTAAGCATATATGTTTTAATTAAGCTTAAAGGTAATATAAAAAAAATAAATCAAGAACTAAAAAAAAATATCCAGCATAAAATGTAATTTAAACACACAAGTTAAAGTAAATTTAGATATATCAATAAAATAATTAAATTTGTTTTGGAGAAAGAACAATTACAAGGATCGTCTCAAGAAAAACCACATGCATACCTACGATCCATTACAATATATCTTAATGTTTGTAATGCCAGTACAAACTCTTTTCAATCCACAAGTACAGTAAGTGTTTAATTCTAAATTCAAGTTTCCTAATGATAACTTTTTTTAATAGAATGTAAAAATTATTCAGAATAAACAAATAAGTATTTTGTGTTTACAACTTGTGGCACTTTTTGCTTCTAGCTACAAAGCCTAATGATAATTTGATTCTTACTGTAGAGAAGATTTTGATCTAAAATCTATGAGGATGATTGGTTGAACTATATAATGTAGAAGTTTTGCTGTAAGATTTAGTATGTAATTTGTATTGTTGTACTTGTATGTTATTTTACTGTAGAAAAGACTCAAACTTTTAAAACATTTAAATAGTTGATTTAAGATAAAAGACATAAGCAAACAAAAAATAAGGATGTAGATGATGTAACGAGGCTTTAACTTTAAAAATAAACATACATCACGATTGGTTAGAACTAGTAATTGCTAAATTAAAGCTTATCAATCATCGCTTATATATTATAAGTAAAGCATGAAAAACTTAATTTTAATACATTGGTAACCAATGTAAATAATGAATTTTATTTTCATATCAATTTAAAGTTTTATTTATTTAATAAATTAAATTTAAATAAAATTAAAAATAAGATTGTTGAGTATATATATATATATATATATTAGTCCACACAAGGTGCGAGCGATCATCTAGTATATACACTATTATTTGAAATTGAATTTACTTATTTGTCATTATCTACATGATTTTATGTAGTTTTGCTTATGTGTCATATTCTTAATTATGATTTTGTTAATAATTTATCAATTTTATACTATTCTTTGAACTTTACTTTGTTTATTTTTCATTTTCAATGATTTTAGATAATTTTCCTTATTTGTTATATTCTTATGATTTTGATTATTTATACAATTATTTGAGAAATAAATTTGTTTAGTTGTCATGTTCTCTATAATTTTAGTTACTTTTGCCTATTTGTCATGTTTTTCTGATTTTTACTAATAATTATATATTAATCTTAATGAATAATTAGATTTATTACTATATATTTAATTATAAATTAAAAACTAATTACTATATAATTAACCTTAATTAAAAATAAATTTTATTGATTGGATGATTATCATTTTTAAAAATAATTAATATTAATTAATCATAAACTAAAACTAAACTAGTATATAAATGGCCATTAATTAAAAATAACTTTACTTATTTGATAATTATAATTATCTATGATAACTTATATTATGTTATAAAATATTATTAATGTTAATGTATAATTATATTTTAATATTTAATTAGCCATAAAGTTTTTAAAAAATTATTGGTTTGATAATCATCCTTGCTTAAAATAGTTTATGTTCTGTTTTTCAAAAACAAAACTATTTTACACTATTTTTAAAAGAATTAAATTAAATTGTAAGAGATAAATTCATATATACATTGTACTAACATTAATGCAATATTATTTTTCAGATTTGTTTTACGCAATAAAAGATAATTTTATTATATTGAGAAACTTTGTCAAAAGTTAAAAAAATATATATTTAATTTATTACTAAATATTTCAAAAGGATTTAGTGTTTTTTAAGTTTATATTACGTGAGAAAAAGTATTTATGTTTTGAAAAAAACTTGTATATATAAAGAATGTATTGTTTAGGTTAAATTAAACATATTAAATGTGTGAAGATTAATACAGTTTAATTTGATTAAAACTGATAATATATTTATTTTAGAATATTTGAAATTATTATTATGTCTACATATACCGACAAAACATCTAGAAACTGTATTATAATAATTTTATATATAAGTTCTTATATATTGATGACAAATAAATAAGTATAATCAACTAAAAATATGGAGAAATTGACAAATAAACATTGCTTGTTTTCTATTTAATTATAATTTTATTTTGATTTTTAATTTCTATAAAAAATATATTTTAACATAGTAATATAATACATAAAAATATTTTATTGATTTATATTTAATATGTTCATATCTTAATTTTAACTTTTATATAGAAAATATATTTTCAAGATATCAATATAATACATAAGAGTTATCTTATTTTCAAAATATATTCTATTATTAATATATTTTTTATTATGTAATAAATTATATATGAAATTATTAAAAGCATCACAAATAAGCAAAATTAACTAAATCAAAGAGAAATTGCAAATCAATCAGCAAATTCACATATGTTTTATATTACTTGATTTATATTTAATTATATTTTTATATCTTAATGTTGAATTTTTGTAATAGAAAATATATTTGAATAATATATATATATATATATATTATTTCATAAAATATTAATAAGAATTTATTGTTAGAAAATAAGATAATTCTTTTGTATTATATTGTTATCTTTAAAATATATTTTCTATTACAGAAATTAAGATATAAATAATTTAAATAAATATAAAGCAAGCAATGCTGATTTGTCAATTTCTCCATGATTTTAGGTAATTTTTCTTATTTTTTATGTTTTTTTTGTTATCAAACAAACAGACTTATATAGATTCTGTAAAACAAACTGGTAGCTCTGCATCCATGTGCACAACAAAGAACAATTGTTTCTTGGCACTGGCTACACTATCCGCCCGTGAGTTCTGTATTTGTCATGTTTGTTAATAATTTCATATATTATTTATTCTATAATAAAAATAATTTATATTAATAATATTATATTTTTAGAAAATAAGATAAAAATTATAACTAAATATAAATCAATCAAAACATTTGTATAAATATACATATTTTAAAAATGTTATGTTATGTCTGTTTTCCTTTCTAATTAATTTTAATAACATAATGCATAGCTTATTATGTTTTTTTTTAACTAATAAAATATAAACTAATATATATTCATAAGTAAATTATGTCCGCATAGGGGAATAAAACACCCGGTTGAAAGATACACGTCAACGTGATAACTGAGAAGTACTAAAATTTACAAGAATCAATTAAAATCACTAATTGTCAGAGGACAATTTAGGATGTTTCTTATTTGGGTGCACTATCTTATTATATAAAGCTAGGTTCTTCAAAGTTACTAATTAACATGATTACGACATGTGTCAATAAAAAATTAAGATTGTGACATATGTTAAAAAATATATACAAATTCTTTTTGTTTAGGATATAGAAAAGGAAAATTATTATTACCAAAAACATTCTTATGATTTGCTTTATAATTTAAAAAAAAGGAAAATTTCTATTACACAATCTTTTCCAGTTATATTTTGTTTAGGATTTAAGATAAATTATTAGCAAATAATTTTAAAATTGGAATTTTTACCATTGATTTTAAAATATCTTATAATATAAAGAGTTTGGTTCTTCAAAGTTGTTAATTAATATGATTACAACATGTGTCAATAAAAAATTAAGATTGTGACAAGTTTCAAAAATATAATACAAATCTATTTTCTTAGGATTTAGAAAATAAAAATTATTATTACCAAAAAAATTCTTATGGTTTGTTTTTATGATTTTAGAAAAGAAAAATTGCTATTACACAATCTTTTATAGTTATATTTTCTTTAAGATTTAAAAGAGATTATTAGCAAATAGTTATTTCAGAAAATATTAAATATTTTTTCTTTAAAATTGGAATTTTAACACATAGATTTTTAATATCACTACATATTTGAAAATTTATCTTTTTAGTTAAACTGGTTTTAGTATTATGTTTATCATCAAATTCTTAAAACAAAAAATATTATTAATTAAATTATATAATTATCTTTGGTCAGGATTTAAAAGTAAAACTAAAAACAATTCTCTTTTTTTGTTTAGATTACTAAAATTATTTTAAAATATTTTTTACATAATCTCTTAAAATTATCTGATTAATATTACCAAAACACATGACAATATAAATTTTAAGATTGTAACATGTGTTTAAATTTTTTTTTGTATGATTTAGAAAGTAAAAATACTGTTACACAATATGTTACAATTATATTTTTTTAGGATTTAAAAGAAATTATTTTCAAATAACTATTTCAGTAAATACTTAATAAAAATTTTAAATTGGAAGTTATACACTTCGGTTTTTCATATCACTACTGCATATTTTTGTTAGTTAAACTGGATTTATTATTATGTTTATCCTCAAATTCATAAAAAATAAAAAAATATTATTAGTTAAATTATATAATTATTTTTGGTCAGGATTTAAAAGGAAATATAAAAACAATTCTCTTTTGGTTTTGATAAATTCTTTTACAAATATCTATTATAGGAGTTAAAAATATATTATTACATAATCTCTTAAAAGTTTCTAATTAAAATTATCGAAACACATGGCAATATATATTTTAAGACGTGTTTAATTTTTGTCATAAATATAATTATCTCATTGAAAAATATTGGATAGTAATATTTCGTTTTACAAAATTCTAAAAGAAAATATAACTGTAAAAACCTATTTGATGTAATTTCCTATTTTTAATTTTTTTTTTTTAATATTTTGTTTTAAAATACTAAAGAAAGAGAATTATAAAGAAAGTAGTAACTTTAAACAAAAACGAATAATAGAATCCTACAACTATAATTATATCAGTAAATATTAAACATTTTTTTCAAAATTAAAATTTTTACCATTTTAAATCCTAACCAAATTTTTTTTAGTCCTGACCAAATATAATTTTTAAAGCTTATTTGACAGTAGTTTTTCTTTTTATGAATTTATCCAGTTAACACAAAAAATGTAAATGTATTAGTAATACCAAGAAAATGAATTTTGAAAATAGGAAATTCTTAAAATCATTAATATTACTTGGAAATAATTATTTGTTAGTATAATTATTATTTTTAAATCCTAGAATAAGGGAATTATAAAAAAATATAATACTAATTTTTATTACTAAAATCCTTATTAGAATTTTTAAAAGAATACTTGATATCAGTTTTTTTTTAAATCCTAAACAAAAGAGATTTGTATCATTTTTAAGTCCTATCCAAAAGATAAATTTACAAATATTATTTGATTACATGTTTTAAAAGAGAATTTAGTGATGAACACGAATCAAAATATTTAATTAAAAACTAACTGTAAAAATAGTTGGTATGAGAGAGTAATTTTAAAATTTATTTAATATTAGCTAAAAATAATTATTTGATAGTAATTTATTTTACCTTAAATTCCAAACATAAGATAATTGAAAGATTATATGATATGAATTTTCCTTTTCCAAAATCCTAAACAAAAAATGCAAAATTGTATTTGATGTATTTTTTTCTTTTAAAAATTTAAATAACAGAGATTTTAAAATAAAATGTTTTTCTTTTCTTTAAATCATAACAAATTTTTTTTTAGAAAACCTATATATCAGTATTTTATACAGAATTAGATAACAAAAATGATATGAAAACTATTTAATTAACAAAAATAAAAAATAGGATGTTGGTTAAGATTGTTTTTGTATGTGTTTGGTCATACGAAAATCAAACACATGTTTGATATATATTTTCATGTTTGGTCATAAAAGATAGATGTTGTTATTATCATTATAAGTGGTCTTTATATGTGTTTGATTAAAAACAAATCAATCTCCAACCTCATCGTAATACATTTTTTTTTGTTTTTACTATGTAGTAATTTTAATTAATTTTTATTTATATTGTTATTATGGAATTATCATTAAAAATAATAAATTAAGAAAATTATTTAACACTGAATAATTTTATATAACGGTTTTATTGTAAAGTGAAATTTATGTGGGAAAATGAGTTCTTAATTCTAAAATGAAATCTCACAACATATGTTTAAAAATCCTAAAACTAGAAATAACATAATTTTTTATTTTATGTCTTTTCTAAAATTAAAACCTCCAACGAAATCTGTGCAACGCACGGATCCATATCTAGTTTATAATAAAAAAAAAGAAGAAATAGTCAAAATGTGGACTCCAACTTGGACACTTATGGGTACACACGCACAACTTTTCCATCAATTACACAAAAAAAAAACTTTTCCATCATAAAACATGCACACCCATAGTGTTGTTCTTGGTTTCGCCCCTGCTAATTATGATGGGTCAGTAATGTAACTAGGTATCAGTTATATAGAAAATATCTTTTGAAATTCAAGTATCAGTTATATAGAAAATATCTTTTGAAATTCAAGTATCAGTTAATTGATCAGTAGGACTAGAAAGTTACATTCATTGCTACCAATTGAAAAGATAAAACGCCGTACACGTGATGATTAAAATATGTAGAATCAGTTAAAAATCCTTATGATGGTCAATAATGGAAAGCTAGCTTTAGCTTTTGGAATTTTTTTGATAAAGAATATATGGACAACTCTTGGTGCATAATGCAAAATTTATAAATTATATTATGTAATTTATTTTTCTATTAGTTGAAATATGGTTATGTATATAAATAATTGTGTTTATATAAAAAAATATACAAAATTAATCGTTTCTTTAATATGTGTGCACAAATGTAAAGAACTTATAATCAGTCAAGTAGTAAAAGAAGAATATAAGCCTCAGACAGATTGTCCACTTCAGAAAAAGAAATCGACCAATGAGTACTTATAGATTTGTTTGGCCTTTCATCTTCCTCGAGTCTCCTCTGTAATCAAGCCTCAGCTTTAATCCATTCATCATGATTTCCTTTCACCTCCCACTGTTTCTCATTTTTAGAGCATCTCCAACCGCTCCATAATTTACTTCAAAATGGAGTGGGAAATGGAGTGATGAAGAAACAAAAAAGTGATTACTCCAAATATGGAGCAATGAGATTTTTGTTTCTTCATTATTCTATTCTTCACTCCATTTTGCAGTAAAATATGGAGTGGGGTTGGACATGCTCTACCGCATAATTGAACTGCAAAAGTCTCCACCGTTCTACTCTTGAACGATGTCGCGGAGATGCGATTCCAATTAACATAGCTTTCAAAAATTCTGCAGCTAAGCTCTATCTTGACGGAAAAAGCTTCCATCAGCTCCCAGTAACGAACATGAAGGATTGCCCAGAGACAAGTCGTATCTCTAAATATTTATAGACCAAGGTTAGAGTATGATACAATACCATTGGGTTTCAAGACATGCCTTATTTGAAATTTTTAACTGAATTCTATACAAACATTTTTTTTATCTCTCTGGTCTATGCTGAAGAATTTCTTATTATGGAGCAAGATTATGACTTTGGGTTCGTTTTCTTCTGAATACGAAACTCTGTCGATCCTTACATTTTTAGGTTCATTACTGTGAAGTTATACATTTTTAAAATCTAATTCAAGTATTTCTTGCTTCCAGTTCTACAATTGGGGAGAAGATTATACCTCTTGATTTTTCTGGTGAGGCTATTGAATGACAATATTTAGACAATAACGACAAAGATGATGCTGCTGTTGCTAAAAGATTTCACAGGTTCTCCGAAAAATTGTAGCTTTCCTGGTTAATTTTTGTTTTCTCAAGATGCTGGGGAAGGGAAAAGCTATAAGGTGGCTTGCTGTCACTCTCTGCTATTGTTTGGTCTTCAAAATATGAATGTAGCCTTGATCCTTTTCTTTTTTTTTTTTTTATGTGGATCAGAGATTCCAAAGCTTGGAGGGGTAGTGAAAACGTTCTTGAAATATTTTTTTTGGCTGATTCATCATTGGATTCATATTTGAGAAACACTTTTTGATTGGGTTCCCATCGCTTTTCTGTAATCTGCAGGCATGATCGTTTCTAGAAAAATCTAACCAGATTTGGCAGTAACAGTGGTATGAAGCTCTCTTCTTTCATCAGTATTATGATTTCTTAGTTTTGCTCATTTTTACACCTTTTCATCATGTTGCATTAGTAAAAGTATCTTTGGGTCACATGACTGGGACATGATGCGACTTCCTTGCCCATACTATTTGCTTGGAGATCCTTTTCCCGTGAAAGGAAAAAGATTATGAAGCAGCATAAGAAACAAATATCTTCAGCAGAAGTTCTCTCTAAAAAAAAAAACCTTAGTCTCTTCAAGATTAGTCACAGACCAAAACATTATATGCAATTTGTGATCAACATACTTCAAATTCTTTTATCCTATATGTTTGTTTAGAACATCCTTCGTTCAGAGGAGGCGAAGTGCTGGACATGCATATTTATATTGTTGTGTTATCTTGGAGGAATCAAACCGAGCAATGAACAAGCTTAGGAAGCCATCTCTAATGGTATCAATACACTTCTGTTATGCAAAAGTACAAACTCTCTACAGTTTTCCTAGCTAATCATGGAGGAATGCAGGACTATTTTATGAACATGGACACATATGTGCATGCATATGTTTGCAGCATAATCCTTGTGAATTCATCAGTTAATTCAGTAGTTAGACACAAATTCGACATCACATGGTGACAATCTTTTCTTTTCTTTTTTGAACAAAGAGCTTTTAGAAAACCATCAGGTCCATACCTTCTGCAACAGAACCCATTCGTTTTGTGATGATGACTACTTTTTCATTTACAAATATGTGTTAGAAAATGGTAAATACAAAAAATCGAGTGCTATCTTCGAATTTCTATTAGGTTTTATTATACTCTTTTGATTTACAAATATGTGTTAAAAAATGGTAAATACAACAAATCGAGTGCCATCATCGAACTTCTATTAGGTTTTATTCATAAACATTGTAGAAAATTGTTAATTACCTTAAAAACGCTTTATTTGTTGAACATATATATTTTAACGAAATGAATAACTGACATAAAAATTACAAAAAGGGTATGAAATGAATTATTTTAAATTTGACTAAATTAATAGGTAAAATTACCTTTGCAATCATTTAAAGTATATGTTCCCAAAAATTAAATAATGTATTTATAATCCATTTATATGTTATGAATACAAAATCATTTTTAAATGAAAAAATAATAAAAATTATTGTAATATCATTTCTAAACTATAATAGCCAACTATTTATAAATAATTATATAGGTGTAGCCCAGGAAAGGACCTAGTGAAACATAGGGAGTAGTTAAGAATGGTAGTCGCGAAAACCATTGTGAGTGTCGCTTGGTATTTTATTCCTTTTTTTTTCTTTTTTGTAGGATCAAATCAATCTGAACTATATGGGAAATATACTTGGAAGATTGCGAAATATTCAGAAATCAACGAAGATAGTTTCCGTAGTGGTTCTTTTCATGTTGGTGGCTACGAATGGTACATAACATTTCCTCTCCTTCCATATATATAGGCTCTTAGAAGGTTATTCATTGAGCTATCATAATACTAAGTTTGAAATTCTTGTAATCACTAAACCTAGTTGTGTAGTTTTGTCGTGTGCATACTAAAATATCCTTCTCATGCTAGGTATATTTTAATACATCCACAACGGCGTGATGTAGACAACCATCTCTCTTTGCATCTCTGTGTTGCAAACCATAAAAAACTTTGTCCGGGTTCGTATTGTTGTTTGCTTGTTATCTGGTGTAGCTTCTTTCTCTTGAACTGAGACATTTTATCATTTAGTTTCATTTGTTATCTTTGAGACAGGCTGGAGTAATTTTGTTCAGTTTACTATAGCTCTTGTGAATAAAGATCCAAAGAAATCGATATATACAGGTTACCTATTTGCATAATTTAGTTTGCAACCATCCCTTTAGACAGAAAGACCTACTGAACACAGATATTGCAGATACAATACACCTGTTTGGGAAGATAGAGTATAATGTTCAAAAGAAAACCAGGACGGTGGCACATAACTGGGGATGGGATATGTTTATAGAGTCACCCAAATTACAGGAAGGGTACATTGATGATTTGGACTCTCTTATCATTAAGGCTCAAGTTCAGGTGATCAGGTAAATGCAAAATTGAATTGACCTAAAGTCATGTGTCCTACATAGCCGTCAACATACATGTAATGTTTGAAACTTCCCAACCATAACATATTGGCATATATATTAGTACCGGTTATGCATAGTTTGTTTTTTCTTTTCTGTTGTGTTGTGGATTATCTTTTATGACTGATTCTTGCAGAGAGGAGGTGGACAGACCTTTCCGCTGCCTTTCTAGTCAGTACAGGAGGGAACTAGTTAGGGTATATTTGCCAACTGTAGAGTACAATTGTGGGCAGTTTATGAGAGACAAAATAATCAGTTTTGGTAGGCTGATCCAAGACAAGGAGAATTGGCAAAGGTATTCTACATTTACACAGTGACAATGAAACCATAGTAGCTGTTGATTCACCCCAATCTAGTGTATGTTTTTCTCCCTCAAAGTTTGAGCAGTTTCCATAACAAGGAATGGATTGTTGTTTTATGGTGTAGCTTTCGTTCCTTCTGGTCACGGTTGGACCAAAACACAAGGCGTAAGATGTCTCGAGATAAAATGGATGTGGTTCTAAATTTAGCTGCAAAAATCTTCTTTGTCATGAAGCAAGGTGCAACGACTTTGATGATGGATTCCTTGTACAGTGGGTGGAAGGCTATTGAAGGCCAAACTAAGACGAAGGATAACGTAGAATTTCCAGATGGCCCAGCTTCAATTGTTAGCGTGGACCAAGATATGTTTGTATTAGAGGATGATCTGTTATCACTCATGCAGAAGACTGTTATGGCACCATTTCCTATAAATGAAGAAAAGGTTAGTTTCACATGCTATGTTTTGTACAGATTGGAATTCCATGATTTGTTTATTCATGTGCAGTTGTGCAATTATATATTTTTTTAAAAAATCTTTAATCCGAATATAGGTGAGGAGGAATGATGAAGAGGAATACAATAAAGAAGCCATAATGCGTGATGAGAGTCGTCTAACTGAGGTTGGTAGGCAGACTATGGAGATACTTGCTCTTGCACATATATACGGGTAATATGACATTATTTGTCTCTAGTTTAGAAAATTTACATATAAATCAATTTCATAAGCAATCACACTACTTTAGTTTGCAAGCTCTAACAACCGTGAAAAATGTTACAAACGGTTGATAGTGTTTTGTTTTCTGTTTCCGATCTTCTGATATTATGTCTCCTGTGTTTTTCACTATACCTCACATATATTGCACTGCAATCCTTCTGAGAATGCAGCAACAGGGTTGATGTTGCATACAAAGAACATATGGCATTGAAAAGGCAAGAACAACTTATTCGCGAAGAAGAGGAAGAGAAGGCCAAAAGGGGAACAACCGAAAAGAAGACAAAATCGAAGAAGAAACAGGTTACTACACTTCTATTGCTTCCAATTATATAATGCCAAACAAAAAAAAACTTGTTGGGTTGCTAATGGAGATTCTTGGTTGTTTGGTAATTCATAGGCAAAAAAGAAAAAGAACAAAAAGGAGAAAGGGGAAGAAGACAAAGTGGATACTGAGAAAGAGGAAAGTGTGAGAGCGGAAACAGAATCATCAGCTGAGAAACCTGACACACTTGGAGACAACAGCCCTGTTGAATGTGAATTAGATGCCTCTGAGATAAAACATTCCCCATCAGGGGGAAGAAGCAGTTCCATATATCTACCTAGTGGAGGCAGAGGGAGAGGCAGTTCCATATCTTTACCTAATGAATCTGCTCGATCAGGGGTAGGCAAAGGGAAGGTTTTAAACTTTCAAAGCAAGATTTGGCGTAGAAAGTAAGTGAACTTCCTTTTGATTATTATTTTTTATTTATTCCACATCCTCTTAACATACCTTCTGGTGTGCAGAGAAAAAACGCAACCGAGAAAAGCATCTGGTGCCAACAGCTTAGCCACTGAAACAGAGGACCAACCTTCCAGACATCCATCTAACCCTAAGAGTCAAAGCCATTCTTCTGAGTCACGCAGAGTTGGTGAAGCTGACGTGGTTAAAACACTGAAACCAAGGGAGCATAATCCTGTTAGCAAGGTGGTTCACTCAAAACTTTTGATTTTTTTAACAATTGATACCTTTAAAGAGGAAAAACTAATGAATTTTTCTCATCAACATCAGAATGACGATATTTTTGTTCATTTTGCAGGATCGTGGCACGGTTCAGACGCAAGAAAAAAGCCCTGCTGTGTTTTCCCCACTCAAAGCTTCTCCCTTGAATTTCCCATCTGTAGCACAAGCAAAACCGGAGAAAAGGGATGTTTTCAGTGTAGACACCATTCCAAATAAGAAACCAATACCTGCTGGACCACCGTTGTTAGATCAAGCATCACCATCTCGAGATATCCAGTTCCGAACTGTGCGTTCTAGAGCCGCTGTACAACATAGTATTCCCTCAAAACCTTCTATGTCATGGCCTTTGACTTACACTCCTCAATCCTATAAACATGCCGTAGTTGGTTCATTAAGTTCCGACCACTCAAGCTATCAGCCTACGGGAACAAGCACATTACTCTCAGTATGTAATCAGTCTGGCTTCCCTGTCAACGTTGGCTCGGCAGATGTTTCATCTGGTGGTCTCTTGCGGTCTGGTGGTTACAACACACATGTAAGTACTAGCATGGGGAAAAATGATGTTCAGGTTAGGAGACTAACACAGAATCTGATGACCGATGAGTTCCCTCATTTTCATATCATCAATGATCTGCTTGAAGTAGAACATGGTTTGATGGACACTAGCGGATACCGCTTGCCACAATGGTTGAACCACGTGTACTCTTTTCTTGCGGATCATCGGGATCTCTGGCAGTGAATACATGTCAGATTCATCTTCTTTTTTCTCTTGTTTGCCATATGGGAACATGCAAATGAATGAGTTCATCCAACAAATGCAAAGGCAAACTGTAAATATGGAATCTGTCTTTACTGGCTATGAGGAGGCAGAACAATGCAGAAGCATCTACTTATCCTTACTTAGACTCATCGAATCAACAGCTATAGAGACTTCATGCCATAGAACGGACACTGAGGTTTTCGTGTTGAAGGAGTGGCAGATATGCTTTGTGTGCATATATTTTACATATGAAGATGGAAAAAGTAAAAGAAAACATTTGTGTAAAGATAGTTTTCGTCCTCTGCATTTCAATTGAATCATTTCTATAGAATTTTCAAAATAACAATAAATATGTTTCTATCTATCTCCTTCAGTGTTCATTATATTTTGTTGCCACTACACATAAGGTCTAGATATAGTGAATTCTATATGAATTTGAGGCAACCATTTTGGAGTATTTAATAAATGTGTGAATGCACAGCGAAATGTGTTTTGAATAGAACTATAACTAATACTAAATTTTGATTTGTGCATCCGCACGCATGTTTACTTTATCTTTTATATAAATATATATTTGATATAAATAAATATTATTATATTATTATTTGTATTTAATGTTATTTTTTTCTTATATGTATAATATAATATTTCATATATTACTTTTCAAAAATATGTTCATGTCACTATTATATATCGTATTTGTGTCATCATATAAATAATCATATTTTATACATACCGTTATATAAGTAATCATATACTAATAGTATTTTGTACGTACTATCATATAAATAAGCATATATTATATATTTTTAAAACTTAATGTAAAATATGAAAACCATAATTTAAGTTGGTATTTGAAATTGGACTTTGTATGGTACTTTTCTTATATATATTTAAAACATTTTTTTATAATGGTTATTAAAAACATATTCTAGTAAAAATGAAAATTTGAATATATGTATATTTTTGAATCGATTTTTGATATAAATCAATTTTAAAATTAATATTTTGATTTTAAATAAGTATATAAAATCTTAATTTTATTTTATGATTATTTTAGACAAAAGATGTTTTTAGATAATTAGATTGGGCTTTTAATCCCATTACTTTTGGAAAAAGGGTCTAAGGACCAACGTCCATCCACTCATTAAGGTCAAATCTCTGATTTTAAACCATATTTTTATGTGAATTATGTATCAAAGATTTATGAGGCATTTTATGTGCCGGATGATGAAGTGGCATGGTGGATTGACTCGGGTGCAACAACACATGTTTGCAGAGATCCTGAATGGTTCATTACATATAAGCAAGGTCAAGATGGATCCATACTTCATATGGGAAACGAGTCAATAGCCCTATCATGGGCCGTGGAAGAGTGGTGTTCGAATTTAGTTCTGAAAAAAACATTGATCTCAAGGATGTAATTCATATACCCGGAATTAGGAAAAACTTAGTCTCTAGTAGTGTTTCAAATAAATGTGACTTTAAGCAAGTGTATGAATCTGGTAAGTATATCTTATCAAAGTGTGGTGTTTTAAATAAATGTGGTTTATGTTTATGCACGTTCTAGCAATAATGATAGTTCTCTATGGCATGCTAGATTAGGTTATGTTCGTTATAATCGTATGATTAATATGTCTAATAAAGGGTTGATTCCTACTTTTGATATAGATTTAGAAAAAATGTAGTACTTGATTGCTAATTAGGCAACCATTTAAAAGCATTGAAATAAATTCCGTAGTACTAGAACTTATACATAGTGATCTATGTGATTTACATGCTACACCATCTTTAAGAAACAAGAAATATTTTGTTACATTCATAGATGATTATTCTCGTTTATGTTATGTGTATTAGTTACATACCAAATATGAGGCCCTAGATAGATTTAAGATTTATAAAACTGAGGTTGAATTTTAAAAAAATGGTTTGATTAAGAAATTACGCACTGATAGAGGTGGAGAGTATTATGATCTGGTATATTTACAGTATGTAAGCATTATACATGAAACTACAGCTTCATATACACCACAAAAAAACGGTTTATCAGAAAGGAAAATTAGAATCCTAAAGGAAATGGTTAATTTCATGTTATCCTACTCGGGATTGAGTGACGGAATTCGGGAAAAGCCATATTAACGGCTTGCTATTTATTAAATAGAGTTTCTAATCAAAGGAACAAACTTACCCCTTATGAACTTTGGTAAAAGAAAATCCCAATTTGAACTATCTTTGAGTGTGGAGATGTAGGGCTGTCGTGAGACTACCCCAACCCAATATGAAAACATTGGGAGAGAGATGTACTGATTTCATTTTTATTGGATATGCAGAGCATTCCAAGACTTGTGAGTTTTATGTAATAGAACCTAATGATTCAATAGCAGTTCACACTGTAATTGAATCAAGAGATGCAATTTTTGATGAAACTCGGTTTTCATCTATATATATGCCAAAGACTTTAGTTCCAAGTTCAAGTGGAACTAATAAAGAACACAAAACTTCTGTGTCTCCTAACATGTCACCTTTTCTTCGTAGGAGCAAACGAGGAAGGATTGAAAAAATCATTTCCTGATTTTCAAATATATTTAGTGGAAGGATCAAGAGATGAGATTGGTTGCCAATACTCATATTGATAATGAAAAACTTATAGTGAGGCTATGAAGTCTCAAGATGTTGCTTTTTGGAAAGATGAGCTGAACGCCATCATGGGAAATAATACTTGGACCTTGTCGGATCTCCCACCCGGTTGCAAGCCTTTAGGCTGCAAATGGATTTTCAAAAGAAAGATGAAAGCTGATGGAACAATCGACAATTTTAAAGCTCGATTAGTTATTCAAGGCTTTAAACAAAAGGAAGGTATTGATTATTTCGATACATATGCTCCAGTTGCTAGGATCTCTTATATAAAATTATCGATAGCTTTGGCAGTAATTAATAACCTTGTGGTTCACCAAATGAATGTTAAGACATCATTCTTAAATGGTATCATGGAAGAAGAGATGTATATGAAGCAACCTGAAGGTTTGTTATGCCTGGCAATGAGCATAAAATGTGTAAGTTGATCAAGTCATTGTATGGTCTAAAGCAAGCACCTAAATTAGGTTGTTTTCTCAAGTGGTTTCGAGTTAAACCAGTCGGATAAGTGTTTATATAGTGAATTTGATGAATCCAGTAACTGAGTAATCATTAGCTTGTGTGTTGATGACATGTTGATCTTTGGTACTAACCTTAGACAAGTAGAGTATACAAAATAATTTCTGTCATCAAACTTTGCAATGAAAGACATGGGGGAGGAGGATGTGATTCTTGGAATCAGAATCAAACATGAAAACAGATGACTATCTTTGACACAATCTCATTACGTTGAGAAAGTTCTTAAGAATTTAAATTGTGAGAATTGTTCTCCAATAAGCACTCCCATGGATCCGAGTGTAAAGCTTATACCTAATACATTTTAAGCAGTATCACAACTCAAGTATTCACAAGTGATTGGCTGCTTAATGTATGTCATGACGAGCACTAGACCAGATATATCTTACGCTGTAGGGAGATTTAGTAGATACACTAGTAATCCTAATACTCAATATTGCAAAGTCTTAAAAAGGGTACTCAAATAATTATTAACTATTGTTTGTCCTTAGTCGGATTTCCTTCGGTGTTAAGAATGATTTTCAGATGCAAGTTGTATTACCAACATAGAATATCATTCTTCTACAAGTGGTTAGGTGTTTTTTTTTGGGGGGGGGGGGGGGGGGGG
>CAKOAT010098488.1:210997-221468 GCA_932364175.1 Eruca vesicaria subsp. sativa
AGTCTTTGATTTCTCTCACGCCAGATCCTGTATATGATTGCTTGAACTGTGATCTTACGCAGGGTTGGAGGACAGTGGCTGACCCTCAGATCGATCCAAGTAAGAAGAGCCTCCCATGTGTGGAGCAGAACCGGTCTGTACCCCAACCTCTTAATTGCTATCTTCCATATCTCTTCAGCATAAGAACACCTAAAAAATAAGTGATCCCGTGTTTCTTGGTAGTGATTACATATACAGCAACAAGTAACGATTTGCATCCCCCATGAAGCTAGCCGCGATCTCGTAGGGAGACGGTTCAAGTGCGCTACCCACATCATGAAAGCTTGGCTCGGAACGTGACCTTTAAACCAAACTTTATCCGCCCAATCCTGTTTTTGTCCTCCGGGCCTCAAGGATTCCCATGTGAATTTCACTGAGAAGGAATCTAGCTCCATATCATTAACCTTCCATACATAAGCATCACGGGAAGATGAAAGATATGGAAGGGGGAATGAGCAAAGCATAATTTGAAACTCCTCTGCTTTTTGAGATCTAGCTGACCGTAATAGCCAGCCATCTTCCGAGCAAGCACCTGCAACCAAGGACGTCAACTGAATTCCCGTTTGGGAAGGACCCGAGGGACCAAAGAATTTAATCAGGGGACCAAGCTGAGACCAGTGGTCGAACCAAAAGCTAGCTTGACAACCATTTCCCAGCCTACATCTAATGAATCTCTCAGCTAAAGGTTGCAATTTAAGAAGCGCTTTCCACGTCCAAGAACCAGCCGTGTTCTCATCCAAACACCAAAACGAAGAGTCCATAATGAGATTCGCCTTTACCCATAGGACCCAAAGAGAATCAGAATCACAGAAGACGAGCCAAATGAGCTTTAGGCAAAGAGTTTTGTTCCAAATGCTAAAGTTTCTAAAGCCAAGACCTCCTTCATATTTATGAAGGCAAGTTAAAGACCAGGATACCTTAGCAGCAGCTCTCGAAGTGATGTTTCCATTCCAAAGGAAACTTGAGCAAAGTGATTCAATCATCTTGATACATCCCTTTGGAAGGATGAATGATGAAAATCAGAAGTTGATGGTGCTGTAAATCACAGAAGAGAGTAAAACCGTTCTTCCTGCATATGAGAGATCTCTGAGGGACCAAGATGAGAACATGTGCTTCAGCTGATCAATCAAAGGTCTGTAATCGCAGATTCTTAATTTACGGTGCATCAAGGGCAAGCCAAGGTACCGAACAGGCAGTGATCCAAGGGAAAAGCCAAGACCCGAGATGTCAACAGTTTCTGCCTGATTCAGTCCTGGTATAAAAAGTTCAGTCTTGCTTCGGTTCATTGTGAGGCCTGACCAGGCTGAGAAGATGTCTAGAGTATTAGCAATGTTCTGCAATGATTCCTTTTCACCATCAAAAAATATCATAAGATCATCCGCGAAAGCTAGGTGAGAGATGAGAGATTAGATGCCATAGGATGGAGACCAATACGCCCATTTCTGTAGTTTGCATTCAATAGTTGAGACAGAACTTCCATGGCGAGGACAAAAAGATAGGGAGAGAGTGGGTCACCTTGTCTAAGGCCTTTTGTTCCACTGAAGTAACCACACATTTCTCCATTGATCGCAACCGAAAATCTTGTTGTGGTTATACATTGTCGAATAAGGTTCATCAAGGACTCAGGGAATTCCAGCGCACACATAATCTTGAAGATGAAGTTCCATTCCAAGGAATCAAATGCCTTCTTCAAATCAACCTTGAGCATTGATCTCTTAGTGATGTTTTTCCAGTTATAACCACTTATCAACTCAGTAGCCATAAGCACATTTTCGACCATTAAACGACCTGGTATGAAAGCAGATTGGGTATTGGATATTAATTGCGGCAGAACCTGCTTTAACCGAGAAGCAAGGAGCTTGGAGATAACTTTGTAAGTGGTATTGCAGCAGGATATGGGCCTGAAGTCAGAGATTGATGTCGCGTTCATTTTCTTGGGGATAAGGGTCAGGACAGTTGCGTTCCACTGTTTGAGAAGAGATCCAGACTGGAAGAATTCAGAGACAGCATTTATCATATCCAATCCAATTGCATTCCAGTGGGCATTGTAGAATTCAGCTGGATAGCCATTTGGACCTGGAGCTTTCCCTTTGGGAAGGGAGAAGAAAGCATTTCTGATATCAACAGCAGAGTAAGGCGCATCCAGCTGTTGAACCACAGCGGTTGAGCACCGGAAGGGAAGCAGCGTAGCAATATCTCCTTCAGAAACTGAAGAGGGGATAACAGTCCCTCCTAGAAGGCGCTGATAAAATTGCAGAACGTGCTCCTGGATTCCCTCCCTTGAGTCAATGATGGCTTCATTTTCATCAATAAGAAAAATAACCTGGTTGATAGCTTGTACACTTTCCTTCAACTTTAACTGCTCCTTCCTCTTCTAACCATAGACGGAGCACCCAGTTCATGGATCCGCTCAAGATGTTGACTTTCATGACTCAGTTGAGCCCATAAAGTATCAACCGGTAAGCCTCCACCTCCATTGTTCTTTAAAATCTTAATATTGTTAGATTATCAATTGTAATTGTTCATTATTAGATCTCTGTTTTTCCGATTCAGGTTATAATGGAAGGTATTCAAACTCCATTGACAAGAAATAAGGACGACCATTTGAATATTTGGTCTTGTCAAGTTTGAAGGAGTTGGATTCATTGTATATGAATTCTAAAAGTTGGTAATTATGAGTTTGATCCGGAATAATCATGTAAAATCCAGTTATAAACTACTTATAAATATCATTCCATATATTTTAATAACTCAAATCGTTTCATATATTTAAACATTGTACTTTACCTATGGGAAGATGTATGTAGTGATTATACATGTAATATCCGGATTAACAAAATAATATCCAATTATCAAACTTCATATCCATGTCAGTGTATTATTTATCTGAAATGCTCTAAACATTCCTGATTGTACCTGGAGGTCACTACAAGAAATGTCGGTATTGGTAGCACCCGAAAAACGCTATTATAGGGTTTTCGTAGCGTTTCGAAGAACGCCGTGACAGCCGCAGCTATGGTAGAACCCCCGCCTATCATAGCGTATTTTCGTGTGCTATAAAAATTAAAGAGATTATAGCATTTATGCTACGCTATATTAAAATGTTTTAATAACACCATAATTTTGCTATTATATGATGTCTATGGCATTTTTCATGTGCCACAACATTATTTATAATGCATATATATAATGCTATAATTAATTATAAAATAATTATTAATATTAAATTAATTATTAAATTTTAATTAATTAACAATAGTTAATTAAAATAAAATAATTAAAAATGAAATTTCAAGTTAATTCATAATAGATTAAATTTTATTTTATTGATTAAAATCAGCATAAAAATAATTAAAAAAATACATTAAACCAAAAACTAATTACAAACATTAAACCAAACCATAATTAACCTAAAGCTGGTCTACACATAAACCCAGTTTAGAAAAAAAAAACTAAACCAGCTTAACCTAAGAAATTAAACCCTAACTCTGCAGCAAGGCTTGCTTTGCCGCCGTCAACTAACTGCATCAATCTCCTTCTCCCTCTTACTATTTTTCCTTTTCTTGCTCTGCTCCATCTCCACTAGCACAGCTTCTTCCTGTAACAAGAACAAACAAATCAAATGATACTGGTAACTGGTACTTGAGACTTTTGTTGACAAATGATATTAGTGACTATTACAAATTTAATCTGGAATAACTATTTAATATCTGGTTATAAAACCACATATAAATATTACTCTATATATTCTGTATTATATTGTCAGAATTAATTCAATACTCATTCATCCATACGTGTTAGTTCAGTACGATGTTTGTTTTTTACACAACTGTAGCTCGTTGCGTTTGTTAGAAAAATTTCGAATACATTTCAGTATATATAATACATTTCCTGACATATTTTAAACATATTCAGCGGTCTGGTGGTTTAGTAGTTGATTAAAATGCCATAGCCCCGTCTTGGAAGCCTAGGTTGCGCGTTATTAATGTTTTTTTTGTTACAAACTGCAAAAGATATATTTAAAGTTATGTTATCAATCGACCAATATTATAACACAAAATCATAATTTTAAAGTATATATATTTAAGTTGAGTTATTAACCGACCTGTATTATAACACAAAATCATAAGTTTAAAGAAGCTAAAAGTATTTTATTAAAATAGTTATTTTAAGTTTCATATATATTATGTGAATTTTTAATTTTGATTTCCAAAAACAAAATTGTTTTTTGAGAAAACATAATTTATTTGTTAAATATGTAAATACACTTGTTTTAAATTTTCATTTTAAAATTAATTCAATGATAAACAAATACGGGCCATATTACTTTGCTTTGTTTATATTAATAAGGTTTAGTAGTTAGGCTTAGATGGATAAAATTTCGAGGTCCAACTTAAAATTAATGTTTGTGGTGTGATAATAGTTTGGTGGAAATTAAGTTAGTTATAGTTGATAGATATTCGGACAAAACTCCAAAATCTAATATATTAAAAAGATTATTTGAAATCTTCAGTATTTTTATCGTTTTTACTGAAATTTGTTATTATGAATATTTTACATCTAAAGTATATAATGATCGTTATTGTGTACTATTAATACTGAAAGTAATTTATTAGTCTTTGAGAAATGAAAAAAAATATTTTCTTAGTTGCAACTTGCAAACCAGAAACCTAATTCTATAATCATCAATGGTGGATGATTTATAAGTAACGTGGATATTTCAATTATATAGGTTTGTATTTGATGATTAAGCTTTATACAATTTGTATATTTACAAAAAATATAATCATGTTTTTAAAAACAATAATTAATGATTTAAATAATAATATCAATTAGTTGTAAGAAATTAACATGAATTATTAGATTGTGGGTTCCATGTTATTTTTCATTTAATTATATATTTAATGTGTAACTAAAAAGGGAATGCCATGGCTTTGTAAATAATTAAAAAATGGAATTAATTAAAAAATCAAAATTTTAATGTGTTCTTAATCTGTGTTCAAAAACCTAAAACGACAACTAAAATGAAACAGAGGGGATATAATATTTTGACATCAATTACTTACATATTAACAATAATAATTTGACATGTTTGAATGAAATTATTTACGGAATTCAAAATAGTTAACAATTAATTTTTTATTTGCTTACAAAATTAGTTAGGCATATAAATTTTGGTACTCATTCAGGTACGAGTTGCTTCTCGAGTTTTTTAGATTTTGAAATTAGGTTTCATTCGGGTATTATAAAAGTTTGGGTGGGTTTCGAGTCGAGTTTTTTCAAGTACGGATGTATCCAGTTCTGATGTACGGAAACCATAAATTATTCAAAACTAATGTATCTGAAACAAATTCGGATATTTGTACCAAAAATAACTCTATTAACCGATTTAGTTTGGATATTTTAAATCCAAACTAAAATAACCTAAATATAAACAAATAACAAAAGTAACAATACTGCCCTGAAGGCCGTGTTGTTTCCACAAATCCAGAGCATAGAGTCCACTTTCTCCCGTTAGGTGAAAATGCTTGCAAGGTCTTCATTGTTGTGGCAAAGATTGGAGATGCAAGAGTTTGGAGACCAAATGCAAAAGTTGAATTCATATGTGATGTTCTAGGTACCACTGTAGCTTGGCCTAATGATAAAGTTAAATTTGTCTGATGCTTATGTTTGATAGCTATGTTTTAAAACTTTGGTGTGTTGTTTGGGAAGTTTGTGTTGGTGGATGTTGTTGAACATGTGTGTCAACTAGATATGTAATCTTTTAATGTTTAATATTAAGTTTCATTTATATTTAATTTTATCATATTATGCTTTTAAATTAATTGAAAAAACATGAATGGTAAAAAAAAATACTTTTGACATGAGATCATATCAGAAATCAAATGCTATATTAAAATATTTAAATAGCAGAAAGGAAAATGCTATCTAACTAAAACATACTGTAGCGGAAATAAAAAACGCTATTTTAAGTGGAAGACCTATTATCGCGGTCGATGATACAACATACCTAATAGTGTTATGGTATCGTGAGATAGCATTTTCCAGGTGAAATTAATACTCATTTTGTTGTAGTGATATGTATTTAAAATTAGATTGACTAGTGTCCAATTTATTAGTCGAACTAGCAAGTCTTCTTCAAAATATCTATAAAAAGTGATGTATTCTTTGGAGGATTTCCAAAAAATGTTCAAGCATAGCTCACCATCAAAGTTCAACTCTGACAAGAGCAAATACCAAGTGATATTTATTATTAAGTTGGAGTCAATGAAAACTTGAAGATTGTAGTCCCTTAGCACTTTTCTTAACAAAGGCTAGCCAAGATTCCTCATGCCAGGGGGCATTACAGACCTCTTTCCACCATCCTCCGACTTCGTAGGAGTGCCATCTTTCATCAAAATCCCTCATCGAGATGGTTCGTTTGGGACCGGAAGGCACAACAACACTCATTCCGATGAGAATCAAGGTTATGGAGCACTCAACGACACGATATACAGTGATTATTTCCATTGAAGAACTTGAAGGACGATGTAATCTCTCTAGAAGCTTACTTGTATGTGGCACCTTTGAACTTTCTTTCGACTTATTATCAGGCTTGTCAAAGCTTGTGTCTATCCTTCTATTGCCTTGTATTGAATGTATCTAGTAGGATCACACATCAACTTACGGATGTTGGTTTTATCTTTGTAATCAGCTAAGGTTTATGAATGAAATATGTTGTGTTCAAAAAAAGAAAAGAAAAAAGAAAGGTGGTGTATTAATATCGAAGAAAAAGATTTTTAGAAACATATGGACTGATAAATCAATACTTTAGCTCCAAGGCTAGATATTTTATGCTCCAAGATTTGAAGCATTGCTTAACCTTCCCGTCTACCTTACAAAGAATCCAACTACCAAACTTATCCTCCATGAAAAATAAAGTGACATGGACGAGTGCAAGGCAGGGTTAAAAGCTGGTGCAGTGAGTCATGTATGGTAGAATTACCAACCAACAAAGACTTGGCTTGCAGCTTGGAGAATTCGAACTGGGTGGTAGAAAGCGAGTTTACGTATTTGCCTCGTTCAGGTACGAAATGAAACTGCTCTATTTAAGGCTTGACTTGTAGGATCCAACAAGTTGGGCTTTTGAAGATAATGAAACGGGCCTATATATGTGAACAGTCAAGAAATAATTGATACAAATCCTGGAGAGTACAGACAAATGGTCTGTTTATTTAGGGGAAGAGACCAAAACTTTCGATTGAAACAAATTAACCCCTAGAAAAAGATTCCTAGACATATAAAATTTTATTCCAAAGATATATATTTGACATGATATCATGGGATAGAGACAAAGAGGCATAGAGTACAACAAAACACTCCGTGTCAGATTCCCACCGAGTTTGATTATTCTCATTTAAACAATTTAAAGAATGTTGATACTTGATACCGATTCAATTATATAAGGTTTAATTAATTAATTTCTTCTATAAACAGATACCAAACTATGAACTGTTCTGTCTCAGAATCAAAAAACACTGAAGAAGAGATAGAAAAAATGGAATCTTTAGAATCGACTCGCTTCTGCTCTAAAACTCTTCTTCTCCTTCTCATTTCCCTTATCTGTTCCCCACTCCCTTCAAGCTTAGCTCAACAACAACAACATGAATCAAACCCAACGATTAGAACAATGGAGGATTTCTCCGGATACCCAATTCACGAACCGGGTCAATTCGGCTCCATCATCAACCTCGCTTCTTCACTCTCCGTTGATGCTCCAGGACTTCAAAAACAGGTCTGATTTCAATCTTTCTAAAAGTTAGTGGAACAGTAGAAGATTAATAGGGATGTTGGTTTGTATTTGATTAGATAGATGAACTGTCTAGTTTCTCTGATGCTCCTTCTCCATCAGTCACAAGAGTTCTCTACACTGACAAAGATGTCTTGGCACGAAGGTATGTTAATAGCATCACAAAGGAAGGATGTATTTTTTTGTTCAAATCTAAATTTGAGTTTCTTGGTTGATTTTTTGAAGGTATGTGAAGAATCTGATGACACTTGCTGGACTCTCTGTAAGAGAGGATGCTGTTGGTAACATATTTGGCAAATGGTCTGTCTCTTTCTCTTATTTATTGAAAGCCTTTTTGAAAGATGATTCCTTTATGTTATTATTTTTGAATTTTGGTGTTTTATTTTCATTTCTTTTTAACTTAGGGATGGTTCAGAGCCAAATCTTCCTGCTGTAGCCACTGGTTCTCACATCGATGCTATTCCATATTCCGGGAAGTATGATGGTGTTGTTGGTGTTTTGGGTGCCATTGAAGCTATCAATGTGTTGAAAAGGTATGAAGCATCTGAAATGTTTAGAGAATTAACGAAAAGCAAAACTCTCAGGTGGTGTTTCTTTATCTAAAGGTCTGGTTTTAAACCAAAGAGGTCTTTGGAGATAATCTTGTTCACATCTGAAGAACCTACCCGGTTTGGGATCAGCTGTTTAGGAAGGTAACTCTTTAGTTGATTCATTTATATGAAGAAAAAAATAGATTAATGCTTTGTCTTACTTGTGAGAACGTTCTTGAATGAAACAGTCGATTACTTGCTGGAAGCAAAGAACTTGCAGAAGCATTAAAGACAACAGTTGTTGATGGACAGAATGTGTCCTTTATAGAAGCAGCTAAATCAGCTGGGTACGCAGAAGATGAAGACTTGTCGAGTGTGTTCTTGAAGAATGGAAGCTACTTTGCTTTTATAGAGTTGCATATCGAACAAGGACCTATACTCGAAGATGAAGGTACAGTTTTAACTTGCATTCAAAAAGTTTCTTGGTTTATATGAAGTCACCTTATCCACACTCTTTTGACCTCAGGTTTAGATATTGGTGTAGTAACCGCCATTGCTGCTCCAGCAAGTCTAAAGGTGGAATTTGAAGGCAATGGAGGTCATGCTGGTGCTGTGCTTATGCCTTATAGGTGAGATATATTTATAAGACTTTAACCATCTACATTGATACCACTAGTACATTGATTAAAATCTATAATGACGATTTTTTTTTTAGGAATGATGCTGGGCTTGCAGCTGCAGAGTTGGCTCTAGCCGTGGAGAAACATGTGTTAGAATCAGAATCAATAGATACTGTAGGAACTGTTGGTAAGTTTCTAACTCACTTAATTTCAACTCTCCATGGAACTTATTCACAATATGAATCGTTATGGTTTTAAGGTATTCTGGAGTTGCATCCTGGAGCAATCAACAGCATTCCAAGCAAATCTCATCTTGAAATCGGTACAACACATATTAATAAGAGAAACTCTGTTATATTAGCTCTTGAAGAAGCTGAGAGAGTTTTTTTTTTGTACGAACGTTTGGACTAAGTTCTTGTCTTCTGTTCTTTTTAAAGATACAAGGGATATTGATGAAGCGAGGAGAAACACCGTGATCAAGAAGATTCAGGAATCAGCTAACGCGATAGCTCGAAAACGAAAAGTGAAGCTAACAGAATTCAAGATTGTAAATCAAGATCCACCGGCACTCTCAGACGAACTAGTAATCAAGAAAATGGCAGAAGCAAGCACAGAGCTGAACTTATCACACAAGATGATGATAAGCAGAGCGTATCATGATTCTCTCTTCATGGCAAGGTACTAACAAAATTCTCCAAGTTTCATGTTTGGAATACAAGTTTAAACTTTCAGATTGAGCACTATCAACCTTAACAAATTGACGCAGCGACAAACCTTGAAATAATTGAAATGGGAACACTTGTAGAGACCCTTTTTGGCTAATGATATCTTTAGAATCACCCGTCTACGTTCACTGTTCTTTCTTAGTGTGATGTTGAACTTTGTTGCATTTTGCTGTTTCCAGGATATCTCCAATGGGTATGATATTCATCCCGTGCTACAAAGGTATACGCCTAAATCAATAAGATTGTCATCTTGATCAAATCAGCATTGCCATTAATCATTTTTTGTTTGGGTGATATTTTACAGGATATAGCCATAAACCTGAAGAATATTCATCTCCTGAAGACATGGCTAATGGAGTAAAGGTACTTTCCCTCACACTGGCCAAGCTTTCTCTAGACTGATGCAAACCCTCGTTCCCATCCAGAAGCTTTGCACATTCTGTACCTGTTCTTCTCTCTTTGTTCTCAAATGTATCCGTGACAATGTAAAGAAAATTCAATAAATGTTGTGGCTATATGTCACTGTTGTTATACATCTTATATATTAAAACAGAAGTCATGACTTGATATCATGTGTGATTTTTAAAAAAATGGACTGTTACTAGAAAGTTATGTTACATTAACTCTCTAATAATATTATCATTATTTTATCTTATAATATGCTTAACAATTTTGTTTTGGTAAATTACCCCACACCTTCCAACTTAGTCACGCAAAATATGTCAATAGATATAAATTTAGGAATCTTCTATTATTTATAAGGAAATA
>CAKOAT010098488.1:225038-303876 GCA_932364175.1 Eruca vesicaria subsp. sativa
ATTCATTAAGGGTATCTATGTAATCAACCATCGCGAGAGTTAACGTGAGCGCAACACGTAAGAAACTGATTTCTCAAATAATATTATAGAGATTGGAGAACAAACTACGTTTTTTACTTAGTATTTATGTATTTTTTATTTTAAAGAAGTTTATGACTGAAAAATATTTTTTGAATAAGAACACAATCTGTATAAGAATTATCTTTCAAGTTTCGAGTAAGTTTTATTTTAATTTATAATCAATAATATAAACATGAGAGTTGAAAACAATCGTATACGTTCTTGAAATGATTAATTATGTTTATCACACAATTCTCTTTCTATAATTTCAATGGTTTTGAAAATTATAATAAAAGTGGTAAAAGAAACCATCCCCTAGGCTTTCGAGATTTATAAAGGGCCCCATCCTAGTATAAAATAAACTTCATGGCTGTTTAGTTTCTATAATCCTCTCTCNGAGTTGAAAACAATCGTATACGTTCTTGAAATGATTAATTATGTTTATCACACAATTCTCTTTCTATAATTTCAATGGTTTTGAAAATTATAATAAAAGTGGTAAAAGAAACCATCCCCTAGGCTTTCGAGATTTATAAAGGGCCCCATCCTAGTATAAAATAAACTTCATGGCTGTTTAGTTTCTATAATCCTCTCTCTAATCGTCTTCTCTCTCTGAGCCAAAAGTTCAGGTGGATGATGCTTGGTTCGAGATTCAATATGATCCTTGTCATGATGAGATGTCGGACCAGGCTTCATTCCCCTCAACTTACACGTTTTGCGTCTCAATCTTCAGCATCAATCGTTATTCGTTAACTCGATAACCTAAAGCTCCGGTAAGCCAATAAAGTATATAAAATCCTACAAACACACACATGTACAGTATATATATAAATATGCATATGTATATCATCATCATCATCTTATCGGATGCATACAGTGACTAATGTTTTCTTCGAGTATATCAAATATGTTTAGCATATCTGGTTGACTGGTTCCTTAGTT
Organism: Eruca vesicaria subsp. sativa; assembly: GCA_932364175.1. Classification (NCBI taxonomy): domain Eukaryota; kingdom Viridiplantae; phylum Streptophyta; class Magnoliopsida; order Brassicales; family Brassicaceae; genus Eruca; species Eruca vesicaria. The sequence goes on from CAKOAT010098488.1 coordinate 226,041, forward strand.
ATTTGTTAAATATTTGCTAATAAATAAATTTATTTCTCACACACACAAAATAAAAAAATTTATTTTTATAAGTGAGAAATAAATTTGTTTATTAGATGATGGTAAATATATAAAAGTGATAGTATATAGGCAGACATGTTATCGAAGTTAAATACTCCAGTTAATAATAATGACAGCTTTAACTAATGGAAGGGTCTCTCTTTTTTGCTTTTATCTATCTTAGCTTTATCAATTTCGTTGGAAAATCTTGTTGGAATCAGTGTGGAAATTTCCTCATATAGCTTTTCTCTTTTGACTATATAGTTTGCAATATATTTCCACTCGTTTGTATTTGGTGATGAATGAATTATCATCATATGTACTATCGTGGAAAGTTTTTCGGTACGGTGTCTATTGATTAAAGTTTTCGAAAATAATTTAGACCATCTTAAATGTATTTTTTTTTTTATAACAGAGATATTCTATAACATTTCAATATTATTTAAACTCTACAACATTAGAAAAAGAAGGAACACTATAACATATGTGAGTTTTTCTTTCTTGTATTTTTTTATTTCTTTCTCTAAGAAAATATTTTATAATTTTTTTTATTTTACAATTAACACATATAATTATAAATACTGAAAGTTAACCTGTTCATTATAGCTTTTAAATTGATTTTCTATTTAAACTATATATTTTATTACAAAAATAAATTATACAAATAATAAAATAAAGTAGACAATTTCTATATTAACCATCAATAATTTACAAAATAGTAAAAAACAAAGAGCTTATGTACTCATACATAGTAAAACATATATTAAAATAGAGTTACCTTTCAAATAATAGTATAAAAGATAGATATATGTTTAAAGTAAAAAATATAAATATCATAGCCTTTTTAAATTAAAAAAAATATATAAATATTACAGTATAAAAGTTCCAAAACAAATTATAACAATTTTTGTTAAGATTCGTTAAAAAGAAAATTTTAAAAATTAAAATTTAGATTGAATTCGCAATTTAAATGGATTGAACTCCGTTAACCACAAAATTACAACAAAACAAGAGTACAGAGTTCGAGAAATAAAGTATAATCAAACACTATTAAAAGGTCTAAATAGAGGCTCCTCACATTGTCCACGTTTGCAAATTTATTCAGCCAATAATAATGTTCTATTCGGCCACGTCAGCAACGGTTTATTCATTGAAAATCATGTTTGGTTTTTGGTACAAAATTGATTTTGGGTTATTTCTGGGTTGAGCTTGGGTCTTAAATTAGGAAGCAGAAGATATTTGCGTGACTTTCGACTTCCTCTCTTCCCATTTCATCTCTTCCGTTTGATCGATTTCTTAACCCATCCTCTGAATAATCTTTCATTGCATTGAATCCTTTCTTCATTCTCATTCAATGGAATCATCTTTTCACCTTCCTCGACATTGTTCTATTTATAGATCTCTCCTATCAGCTTCTCTCTACATCAAGCTGTTAAGATATCCTACTCTCTATCATAGCCATCGCGATGAATCCGAATTCCAAACCTTCATTCCCCACCAAGAAAAAGGGAACTATCTTGACGCATCGATAGCGTCCCACTTCGTCTTCACCAACTTGGTTCTCGGTGATGTCCGTTACGGTGAGCTTTCTTTGATCAATCAGTGGTGCTCTTAAATTCCTTCTATGTAGTTTTGTTTCACCTCCCTCTCTTTATGCTCATATATAGATTGCTCAACTGCTTCGTCTAAACTTACTTGCAAGCAAACCCGAAAATCTCCAGTGAAGAATCGAAAGCTCAGGCAATAAAATCCAACCAAAAGTCCCGTGTCTCTACCGGCAAGTCTCTTTAGGTCCACCCGAATTAGGATTTTGAATCTAAAGTTATGGTGATGATCAATTTCTTTTTTTCTTCAGTGGTGTTGATAACCCCTTTGAGTTTTGATGTCGATTCATTTGATCAAATATTAGGGATTCTCACAATTTTTGTTTTGTTTTGTTTCGATAAGATTGAAGTGCTGTAGTGATTGCTTTAAGGTGTGAAGATAAATGGCTCTCGAATACGATCTCTGAATGAAAACACGCAAAAGGGTCAGTATGCTGTAAGCGGTGAGCTCTAGAAAGAAGGCAAAAAAGGTATACACTTTTGGATCATCTTGTGCCTTTACATCTTGGATTTACTCTAAAAAAAAAAAGACTTACAATGAAGACATACATGTGATCTTCAGTTCGTTTAGGACTGATTTGGGTTGAATATTACATAAGCTGCTGACATTTCCTCACCACGTTTATATGTATATATAATTGTAGCCATCCATCTACGTGAGACTAGATATTAAAACTAACAAACAATTTTTGCAGGTGGTTGCGCTCTGTCAAGCGTATCAGCTGGTTACGATCGTTCGCTACGTGTATGGGACTGCAGATCTCACAGTGTTGAGTCGGTTCAGTTTTTTGCTCATTTCCTTCTTTTCAGGGACCAAATCTCTGGTTGATTATTTCAGAACTAAAATCTTAACCAGCTTTTGCTTTTTTGATGTTTTTTGGTTTGTTTCAGATCATTGATACGTTTTCGGTTACAGTGATGTCAGTTGTTTTAACAAAGAGTGAGATTATTGGTGGCAGTGTCGATGGAACTGTCCGAACCTTTGACTTGCGTCTCGGTAGGTATGTACAAAACTCCACAACAAGAAAAAAAGAATCTGTTATTGTTTTTTTTTTCTTTTGGCCAGGAGGAATTGAAAGAGCTGACTCTAAGTTTTGTTTAAATTTGGAATCAGGGAGATGTCAGATAATTTAGGACAACTGGTTAATTTCATATCGATATCAAACGATGGAAACTGCGTTTTAGCTGGTTGCTTGGACTCTACTCTGCGTCTACTTGACCGGTAAACATTCCCCTTTGTAAAAATTTTTAGCATGTGAATTAAAAAACTGTAATTTCTCATCAAGATTTTCTTATGAATATATTTGAAACTACAGAACCACAGGATCCTACTCCAAGACTATAAAGGTCATATTTCTAAGGTTAGTCAACAGAAATTATCCATGGCTGCTTAATTGTTTCTTAGGTTGATGGAATCAATGGGGATTTATTTTTTCTTCTTTTTTTTTCAGATTTGTGATGATTGATTTGGTTTTTGCTCAGGTGGTCTGGATCACAGGGGCTAACCAAGGGATTGGTAAGTCGGAGTTTTAATGATTGTCTATGAAGAAAAGTCTTCAATTCTTTTTCTATATCGTGGATGCAGCAGCTCATGTGATATGTCTTCTGTTTATAGGGGAAGCTCTTGCTAAACAGTTTGCAAGTTTAGTTGCCAAGCTTATTCTTTCTGATAGGAATGAAGCTGAGCTGGTTCGGCTTAAATATGCACCAGAACATGTCAGGGTTTTTCGTTTTGCTTTAGCAAGCACTAGCATCAAAGTGTGGCTCAGAGATGTTGTAGCGGCAGTAGTGACTCATTTCCGTGGGGGTGGTGTTGACTATTTGATCCACAACGCTGCCTATGAGCTTCCGGTTAGTAATTTCCTTGCTATAAGTTTTGTTATCTACTCAATAGAGAGAGAGAGTCTTTTAGTTCAAAGCTATTTTTTTGTGATCACCATACTCCTTTTCTTGCAGAAATCAAACGCAATGGATGCGAGTGAGGAAAATCTTAAGGTACGATAGTTGATTTCCGGAAAAGAACACTACTCCTCATCCTTATCTACCTTTCTATATATTTATAACCCGGTTAACTTATTTATCTTTGATTTTTCTTTATCAATTAAAAGTTACTGGAAATGAAGTATTTTCATGTTATTAGAAATAAACATCTAACTAGAAAAAATTAATTATTAAAATTTAGGAAGTAATATGAAATACTGACATATATAATATAGACATTAAGAGTATTATGACTAATGGTAATTTTTCGTGTGTAACAGTCATTTAAAACCGATTGTTGCCTCACTCGGATGCACATGTAATTGGAGGATCGGAAGATAGACTATTGGAATGGTTTACTTCTGGGATTGGTAGATGCAAAAGTGGTATCGAAATTTCGAGCTCATGATTTAGTGGTAAGGACCACACACTCTCTTTCCTTTTTCCCTTTGTTTTTATATTCTCTAAGTAAGTATTTGTTTTGATGTTTTTTTCTATTTGATTGTTTGTAAGGTTACAAGCGTGAGTTATCACCCCAAGGAGGATTGCATGTTGACTTCTTCAGTGGATGGTACAGTTTGTGTCTCGAAAATATAAAGAAAGAACAATGTTAATCGGGTTATATTCATGGTGTCTCTGTTTTTTTGCTCCTTTTACCGTTTATTGGGTTACAATAGCCGGTTCATGGAGTGAAATCTTTTGAAAGTTTGAAGCTTAATAAAAGTGAAAGATCGATTGGTATGTTATGGATGAAGTCGAATGAATGTTGGTACATTTTATAATTTTCTTTAAAGTCAAATCAAATGGTTTGATCGTCCACTGAATTTACAAAATTTGATAATGTTACTGGATCCACGTGTTTTTGTAATATTCAAAATCTTAAAAGTTCAAGTTTTAGTTAAGATTAGGAGACTTTAATTATACTCATAAAACTTTATGTTTTAGAGGAAAAAATAGTTTAAAAAATATACATTTTTGTATTTTCATTGTATTTGATCAACTAACAATGATCAATTGTAAATTTTTAAAATATTAATTGTTTTTTAAATTTTTACTGGTTTAGAATTATTGAATATATAAATCAAAAATATGCATTTATAACTAAGATTTAATATGTTTTATCAGTGTGTGTAAAATATATATTATTTGAAACAAAGGGGGTAGTAGTATATTAGAATTTTAGATTAGTAGTTTGTGGATTTTGTATTTTCATTTCATTCTAATTATCACTGTAGAGTAATTTTGTGTCAAAATAAAAATTGTCTTAGAATTTTAATGCAAAATTTATTAATTTTATATGTTATATATTTTTTTATATTCTCCAGTTTATTGAAATGCGATTAGGTGTACATATTTGACAATAGTATAAATTACATAGTATATTAAAGATAATTATATAATTAAATTACCCATTAATACCAATGAATTATATTCAAATATTTACTTCAAGCTAAAAATATATAAAAAATCAAATTAAAAATTTAGTTAAATAAAATTAAATATAAAAAAATTCACATACAAATAAAAATGGTAAATGTAATAAATTTAAATATATAATCCGCGCGTAGCGCGGAGAAAGAATCTAGTCATTATAAAGTAACATCTTAAAACTTCTTTCCCTCTCTAAATTTTAGCAAAAAAAAAAGAATTTATTTTCCATTGGATTTTTCTTTTTAAATTCGACGAAATTCCAACAAAACACAACAAGTAATGGAGACAAAAGAAGGGGAAAAAATAATGGAGACCCAAGCAACCAATGTATACTATTAGGTCATGTAATATTAACAGATGTGACTACATATATTTTACCCCCAAGAAAGATGTGACTACATATGTTTCTAGACTTAGTTGGCATAATCACAAGGTTGTCTAACACCCACATAACCAAACATTAAATATGTGGGACCCTGTTGCAAGCTGTTTTCAGTCAGCAGCTTTCAAATTTAAGTTTATAGTATGTACTTCACCAAATTAATACAACTTCTTATTTTTATTTATTTTTGAGAATATTAAATGGACTACAAGCAAGACTCGTGATTACTTATGGACTTATGGTATAGATAGGCTTTTTTGCCCTTTAAAACGAAAAAAAAAAACACATATTGGAGGTCTATATGATGAAAAGCTTTATATATAGTCCTTAAATGTTTCATCTCCAACTGCTCCCAGGGCCGGGCTTAATGTGTTTGATAGTTTAGATTAAGTTTATATATTAGTTGTTAAAAAAAGATTAAGTTTATATATTTAAGGGTAATCATTTTGCAAAATATTACTAGCCCCGTAGTTATGTATTAAGTTAGATGAATTTTCAACCTAAAACTAATTGGTGATAAGTGAATTGACCTATATATCTTATATACTAGATATACTATCTTTCAACTTCAGATGTGGGACATTTTTCTCTAATACGCCCCCTTGAGATGATGGCTCTTTGGTGTCAATCTCGGAATGTTCGGACAAGGATCGATGGGCCTACTTTGGACTGAATCGATAAGGATCGGGTTGGACTGCGTGGATCATGGACTCTGACATCAAATTAAGTTAGATGGACTTCCAACATAAAATCAATTGGTGATAAGTGGATTGACCTATCTATCTTATATACTAGATAAAATCTCTTTCAACTTCCGATGTGGGACCTTTGTCCCTAATATTATGTGTTCTTCACCTATATTACCATGTCCAAGCTGGTAATATCAGATTTTCACGTACACACTCTAGTGATCAACTTGCCAATGCTCTCACCAAGCCTCTGCCATGACCACGCTTTGCAACACTCTATGTCAAGATCAGACTTGCTATCCCTCGTCCTTCTTGAGGGGGCGTATGGGACTACGGAAGTTCTTGATGCCCATCCTATCATTACGCACAATACATTCTCTCGTTAACTCAGTATATAGTCTTACCTAACTTGTATCACCTCCTCTGTACAAAATAGAGCACTGCTCTTGTTAATAAAATATATACCACTCCATACCTCAATATGTAGTAGTGAGACTTCGTCGAAAACTTTTTTCTGTTTCAAAATCAAAACAGGAAAAATAGCTCTTGCAATCACGAGAAAAAAATGATTCCTACAAAATAAAATAAAAAGCACCGAATTATGACTATTGGTCTCTCTCGTAAGTTAGTAGTAACTCAGTCATTAATTGGCGACGATTGTTGTTTTTCTGCGACACAGTGGTTTGTGAACAAGGTGATCAATCACAGTTTAGTCATTTTTAGTGGTTAAGCAACTGATTTTGTAGTCGGAAAATCCATGTTTTTATGTTGTATCCCTTGATCATGGGTCTACCTCTGTTCTCCATAGTCGCAGAATATTTTGAGGGGAGATAGATGGTGGGTTTCATGGCCGGCTAATTGAGAAGGGGGAACGTGTGACCGTCCCGAACCCGAATACATAGAAAATTATAATAAATAAAACTGAGAGAGGGGTCCAAAAATATTACAATATATATATATATATATATATATATATATATATATATATAATATTACTGTTTGATTTACAAAACAAAAATATATTTAACATATTGAATAAACAAAAATTTTGAAAGCTAAAAAAGTTTATCTCTGATGGGGTTAGAGATGCCCAGGCAGGAACAGATGAATCACTCTATTAAAGAAGAGCCTTCCAGACCCAACTCCAATTTTAATTCAGAGATTGATGACTGGTTTCTATGGAAACCAACAAATGCCTCAACTCCAGGTGATTTTAGTTTCTCTCAAACATGGCTCACCTTATATCTTCAGGGTGTCCAAGTTTTTTGGTACACTAAGGTTTGATTCTTCAGAAGTATTTCAAAGCATACATTTATCACGTGGTTAGTGGCTTGGAATCGACTTTCAAATAGGGATCATATAATGAGCCGGGAATGAATGCTCCATCTATGTGTAATTAGTAATGCTGCTGATGAATCCCACCAACACTTTTTCTTTGATTGCACTTTAAGTGATCATGTTTCGTTTTCTTTCACTCTTGATTCCATCTTTCTTCACCGTCAAACTTTGATGATGAACTTAGATAATTGAAAACCCTCCAAGGGATAAGAATGTGGTTTTGATTATAAAGATGTAATACCAAGCACTATTACTCTATTTGGAAGGATGAGCTCGAGAATCCACACTCATATTTCACGTCCACCACAGTCCCTTATAGAAAATATCGAGAATACAATCCAATTCAGGCTAAACTCACTATCTCAAACTCAGCGGAACACACAGGAAGTTAACATTGTAGTTTTGCTATCTAGTTGGTTTTCACTTGTTTTGTCAATAATTGCCCTATTTTCTGGTAAATATTTAGGTTTATTGTAATATTTTTTTTGAAAATCTGCCTAAAAACATTATTTATGTTAGTTTTTTTTAAAGCGAAATTTAGACTATTTTCGGTTTGTGCATGTCATTTTTGGGTTATGCTAATTTTCTTTGTATCATTCCAACTTTATCGATGGAGGTTTTTATTAGCTTTTTGTCTTGGTTTACGAAATAAATTAAATGTCTAGTAAAATTTAAAATAATATATAGTAATACATTAGCCAAACTAACCTAAATTTAGGAATCTCATACATTACTGTTTGAGGACTTATTTATGTAATAGTAAAAGAAAAAAAAAATTAGTTTTGTAAGAAGAGATATAAGAAGAAAAAAAAGCAAAAGAAAGAAAATGATTTTGGTTAGTTAGTAAATTTATATTTTTGTGTGGTTATATGACTTAATTTCCCATGGTTTAAATAGATATGCATTGTGTAGACAGAAAATGATATACAAAAGCAGATAATACCATTATTAAAATAAAAACACATAAAATTCCATCAAAAATGAATTCCACATAAACAAATAGACCGATGTGCCCATCTATATTTGTTTCTATAAAAGGAATGGACATAAACGACTTACACGCTCTACATGCATTTTACAAATATGAGCGATTCAGTGAAAAAAAATTCTAAAGATGTGGCCTTTATACCTTGGGCCGTATAGCTTACGTAAGGTTCAATAGGCATGTATCCGTCAATGATATCTATCAGCTTGGACCTTTCATTTTATTTATAGGGGATCTACCTATATCAATTTACTTTTTCTTTTATTTACTTTCTTTTTCTTTATAGCTGAGTAAAATTTCAAAGCAGCCGTACAGTTACAGAAACAAACAAGAACTTGACAGCTGAAGAAGACTCATCATACTCTCTTTCGTTTATCAAACCTTATATATACATTTTCTCAGTGTTACAAAAAAAAAACATATTTCTCATATTTATAAATTTTAAAATTATTAAGTAAAAAAAAAGACTCATCATACTCTCTTTCGCTTATCAAACCTTATATATACATTTTCTCAGTGTTAGAAAAAAAAATATTTCTTATATTTATAAAATTTAAAATTATTAAATAACACCTCATATCTTAGGTTTATTGGTTTTTCACGTCTATTCACTCGGCTCATAGACCCAAAACCGATGTATTAATTTTTCAGAGATTCGGTAAAACTATTTTCTGACCATACAATTATCATATAACATTGTTTCCTGCTATAACCTCACTCATATAATATCTATTTTCTTTCTTTATAGCTGAGTAAAATTTCAAAGCAATCGTACAATTACATAAACAAACAAGAACTTGACAGCAGAAGAAAAGAGTGATTTAGCTCAATATACTAAAAGAAGAAGATATTTAGGAATTTACCATATTTTAAGAGGAAAAAGTAGTGATAGGAAGAATAAAAGAAAAGAGAGAAATAGGGTATGAAACTATTGTGTGTATGGAATGCAAATATTCTTAATAGAATTGTCTTTATATAAATGTCTTAAAACTAAATCTTGATTAATCTCTGATTTTTAACTAAATACTAGATATAAACCCAAATGTACAAGTAAATTATAACGAGTTTTTGAATAAAAATTCTAATAAAATATTTTTAAAATGATCAAATCATAAATTACATCACCATTTCATGTCTATATTTATTATATATGATCAAATACCTTCAATATATGTGATATTGATAAATAAATTCATGGACAATTATCCGATGATTTATCTCTGTATATATTATTCAGATCAAAAGACGGTTATGTATATAAGTTGTTTTCAGTAGATAAACTTTCTCTGTAGCAAATGACTACAACAAATGATTCTACTTTAACTACTTTATCAATTTTATAAGTTTTACATCTTATAATTTAATTTACAATAATTAAATATCAAACTTCATATTTGATGTAGAAACCTTTAGACATTGACTACAAAACTAGAGTGTTTCAAGAAAATAAAAATTATGTATGTCTATATTTATAAGCCAAAAGCAGAAAAAAAAACTAGACTACTTTTTTTTTTTTTGGGTCTAAATGTTAAGAAAAACTAGACTACTTTTTATTTAAAGTTTGGAAGAGTGAAATGTATGGAGAAGAAGGTGGACACGTGGCGGCCCGGGGGCCTTGTAACGACATGAAAAAAAGCAATTGAAGCAAGTTTCAAATCACATCGTTAGGCCCATAGCCGCTTGGCGCTGTCGTCTTCGTCTTCTTCCTCTCCTCTTCTCTCTCTCACTTCCTCTCATTTGTATCTTCTTTATTATTAGTGGAGAACTCGCTGGAAGTAAGAATATCGATTCCTCGATGGAGGTAACTTTGTGCTTCTCTCATTTTTTCTTAATTATTCTCTGACGTTTTTATGCCCTTGTTAATTGTGTTCTGGGTTTTGATTCTAAGAAAGAAGTCTCTTTCTCTGGATTTCTAGGTCTAGGGTTTAAGTATTGAAATATTATTGCTTGAGATAGAGGTAATCTTTTGTTTGATTTGTCATGTGTATATATAGTTTTGATTCTAAGTTAGTTCTATGGGTTTATGAGTCTGATGCTTTACATATAGTTTCTTGTTTTGTAAGCTAAGTGAGGTAAGATATTTGATTGTTGAGGTCAATTTTGTCTTTTGTGTGGATTCTTCTTCAATCATATATGTCTCAGGGTGGTTGGTTTCAGGAGATATGGGTGATGGAGATGATCACAGTAAAGAGCTAAGACGTTCTTGTCCGAGTAGAAGTGAAAATGCAGAAACGAGGATGAAGTATGGTTCGGTGGATGCTTTATCAGAGTTAGTATGGTCTCCTCGCAACGGTCTTAGCCTAAGATGTGCTGATTTCAGTTTCACAGGAAAAGGGAAACTACTCTCTCCTCGTTTCTTTGATGATAGCCACATGGAGTCTCATTCCAAAAGCATAAGTATGGAAGAAAAAGAAGCCAGTTTCCGTGTAGATAGAACTGATGATGAAGTGAATCAAGCGTGTAGCGGGGTGAACAGACCAATTTCAGGTTGCTAAAATGTTTTGTTTCTCGTGTTTGTTGAACTATCTTTATTAAGAGCTTCAAGTAATGAGAGGTATGTTGTGTTTGCAGGGGTTGGTGGTTCTGTTGAGGATATGAAACCTGAAATAAAAGAGATGGATGAGGATAAGGTTGAAACAAATGATGATTCTGTAGAAGCAGAGAAGAGAGTAGGAAGTTCCAATAGATCTTCAGGTGAAAATGGTTTGTACAAAGCTCATTGTCTTGTTAGTTTCTATCAATATGTGTTTTTAAGTTTTTATTTATTTTATTTGTAACTTATGATATCTCAACATTGAGTAGATAGTCCAAGAGGAGAAACCGAAGCTTTAATGGCAAGTGAACAGTTGAGATTGGAAAGAGCTGGATCTCAAGAGGAACCAACTAACATTGGGGATAAGACAGCTCTTGATGCTGAACGTGTAGAAGCAACGGATGAGAACGACCTCTCAAGTCCTACTAGTAAGGCTTTGGTGGTGTGTGAGAGCAAAGGGGAATGCTTACCGCAGGATGAGACAGATGCTGAAAAGGCCGGACCCAGTGGGCATCTTACCAAAGCAAAAGGGAAAGAAAAAGCTTTATCTGATGGAAACTTTGATGATGATGAGAGTTTTGGGAGTGTAGAAAGTTGCAACAGTGCTGGTTTGCTTACAAGGGGAAAGAAAAGACCAGGATTTGAGCAGCAGCTGATTCTTGGAAGCAAAAGGCTCAAAACGCTAAGCCAAGAATGTTTGGAATCAACTTCTAAGCTCAAGCAAGATAGTTCATTTGTGAATTGGATATCAAACATGACTAAAGGAATCTGGAAAGGTAATGAAGAAGACAAATCTCCTTTTGTAGCTCTTACCACCGCATCAGATGCTAAAGGTCAAGTCAATGCCATCGTTGATCTACCAGAAATGAGCCGATGCAGAAACACTGGGTTCCAGTCTTTTTTCCAGTCTATATATTGTCAGAAGAAAAGTGATCAAGACGCTGTAAAGATGGATTCCTCTAATGATGCTAATATAGCTTCTTTGCAGGAACTTCCTGAACATTGTCTTAATACTAAAGGAGATCATTTGTCTTCATCTGGCAATAAGGTTGCTCCAGTGGCTGAACCCAGCATTGGATTTAACCAGACAAATGAAACATTCTGTTCAGAGAAGAAATACGAGGAAGAGCAAAAGGCCTGTTGTGAAGCTGATGAAAAGGTTGTTCAATGTTTAACCAACAAGAACTCTGCTCTTGAAAGTTTGTGGATAAGCCGGTTTTCTTCTAAAAGTTCTTTCCCTCAGAAAAAAGATTTTCATGAGAGAATCACTAAGGAAGTGGCTAAAGAGGCTAATGATCCACCGCAGAACAACGCTATTCTTCCCATAGTATCTTCACTGAGAATAGAGTCTTCAGAAGCAATGGCTTCTTTGTTTGCAAGAAGATTAGAAGCAATGAAACACATGCTGCCCACATGTTCTTTAGGTGATAACACAGAGGAGGGACAGAGGAACCTAATCTGTTTCTACTGTGGTAAAAAGAGTCATCGCTTACAGGATTGTTTGGAAGTAACTGACACTGAGCTCAGAGATCTAGTCCAGAACATAAATGCTCGGAATGGAAGAAAAGAAGGGTCAAGTCTATGCATTAGATGTTTTCAGCTAAGTCACTGGGCTGCAACATGCCCAAATGCTCCACCCTACAGTTCAGGAGCTGAAGGTAGAGCCATAGCTTCTACCTCTGGCACTAAACTACCCTTCAGGGGTTTCACAGACGTACCAAAGACGGTCTTTGAAGCTGTTCAAGTGCTTCGGTTGACTCGCACAGACGTTCTCAAGTAAGATTCATTTCATACTTTTTTTTTTAATTATACAGGGGTATACAGGCCCCCACAGAAGTGGTCTAGACTAATCATGTCTTGCCACGTGTCGGTCCTGCCTCTGGCGTTGTGATAACACTTCATATTTAAAAACTGTTTATTGTCACATTGTGTGTGATAACACTTCAGTATCAATTTGAATATTTAATTTCAGATGGATTAACAGCAAGAAGTCTGTATCGGGTCTTGAAGGGTTCTTCTTGCGGTTAAGGCTGGGGAAATGGGCAGAAGGGCTAGGAGGAACCGGGTATCACGTAGCCCGCATTGAAGGTATGTTTTGCTAAATCTTTATTCGAAAGCACGTGTATATTTGTGACTTCAATGTTGGTTTTAACTACATATCCAGGTGCCCCAGAGGGACAAAGCTCAAAGAAACATCCACTGAACAGCTCTGTTTCGGTTAAGGTTGGAGGGATCACTTGCTTTGTTGAGTCTCAGTTTATCTCAAACCACGACTTTCTTGAGGTAAACTACTCACACTGTTATTAGTTATAAGAATGTTAAGCGCTTTCTGTTTTTTTCTTGGTCAGACTATTGTTGTGAAGAGTTTAATTTGTTGTGTCTTTAATTTTTTGAGTATTTCATATTTTCTTAACTGAGCAGGAGGAGTTGCTAGCATGGTGGCGAAGCGCTGGAAAAAGTGCCGGAAGAAGCGGAGGTGAAGGTATCCCGTCGGCAGAGGAACTTAGTCGGAAAATTCAGCAGAGAAAGATGTTAGGCTTTTAGAATATTCGTTAAACAGATAATACTTGTTTGAGAGAAATTTGGGTATTTATGTAATCAAATAGGTTTTACATCGATACATGTACATGTATTTATTTATTTTTGGTAAACATGTTAAGTATAGATTTTGATCCGCGTTTTGCGCAGAAATTTTTTATGATTAAAAATTTATATATTTAGATTTTTTCTTAATTTAAATAATGTTTTGATATAAAATTAGTTCACAAATTTTTTGAGGTGATGATTGATTTTTATTAGTTTTTAGTTTCAGTTTTTATTTTTCGTTTTTCGTTTTATATTTCTATTTTTGATTTTCAGCTTTTGGTTTATTTTTTAATTTTTAGACCCGTTGAAATTTGAACTGATATTACCAACAAACAAGTTCTAAATAATCAAACATCTAATTTAAGACGGAAAAGATGACACAATTTTTTTTAAAAAAAAAAAATTGTAATAATTTATTTTGTAAATAAACAAAAGCAAAAAAAATATAACCTGCGTTTTCAACTTTTAGTTTTGAATTTTAGTTTTTATATTTGGTTTTTGGTTTTGCTTTGTATTTTTGTTAAATCAGTAAATTATTTAAGAAAAATAAAACAATAAATTATTTAAAAGTTACCATTGAAATTTATCAAAATAAAGTGATTATTATATAAAATAAAAATAAATTAATATGTTTTAAAGTACATGATTTAATAAATGATTAATAATAGACAATTTTGCTTTGTTAAAAATATTAAATACCTTCTAGGCCTAAAAATAAAAATTGATTTTTGATCTATTAAAATTAAAAGTTTATTCAATATTTTTGGAGTTTTTCTTTAATACTAAGCCCAAAAATCAAACCATATAATTTGTTTTAAAAACAAAAATAAACCTAAAACTATATCCTATAAACTATATGACTTGTATTATTTGTAACACTATAAAAAAATCTAAATTTAAATGACAACTTGTATTACTAGATAAAAAAAAAGATTCTATCTTAATAGAGTAGATGTATCTTGGTTGGTTGGTTGAGAAATGAGAAAGTAAACTTGTTGGCAGGCAGAGACCAGATGACCGCATGAAGCATCTCGCAGAAATCTGAAAAATGTGGTTCTCTTTGATGGTAACGTACCCTCATGGTCATGGGAACCATCTGTGATTCCCTATCGATGGAAAATCTTGTCTTTTAACCAACTCATATAGTGTTTCCACCTATTTGAAATCATTCACTAAGACTTCCGCTTTTACAACTTAACCTTTCAGATAGTATATTCCATTTTTATAAACTAGTGATAAATTTCTTCCCATCTCTATAGAATGTAATCTTATATTCTTCTCCTATATAGTTAGATCCATGTTTCTCCATCTGACCAAAATATATAATACTTCGTATTGAAAACATGTATATTACCTCTATTAGCACAAAGTACACATATCAAGATTAACTGTTTTCACTTAACCAATCTCTTTTCTCTGTATGTGTTGTTTCTCATCAATACTGGTCCTCCTTCAAACTCTTCTAGATCAAATAGGACTTCACGAAGGAGTAATGTGAAAGATCCATAATCAAGACACATTTCTTTTGTGTCTTGAATACTTGTTGTAAGAATCATTGGGTATTCTTTATCTTGAGCACCAGTGGCTGAGTTGAATGCTTTTATTATCCTTTCATTTTGAACATTTTCTTTGAAGTGCTATTCCTTTCCACAAATTCAACATTCATTTGTTTCCGTTTATAGCTTCCAGTAGATTTTAACCTGAAGTCTTTATTCTTTGATCTAGTCCTTCCTTGTTATTAAACCATTTCTTAGTTCTTCTTATTGAGAAAACTAAGACTTTGATTAGTAAATCATTTTTAAAAAGCATTGTTTAATATGCAATCAATAGTAAAAATAATTTGAAAAGCATGTAAGAGATGCATATCCTCTTCAAATGTTCTTTGCTCAATATTTTTATAAGAAATTTATGATAAAGCATATGCAATATAATATATAGAACTTTAAAATAATTTATCAAAAAATATTTTTAATTATTTTATAGAATTAATTTATTGTATTTTAGAAAAATTAAGTTTATATCCAAAAATTAATTTTTCTTTGAAACTAACTATAAGATTAAAAAATTATTATTATTTACATAAAATAATAATATGTAAAATAAAAATATAATCTAATATATAATTATATATGATACATTATTCTTGATAACATAAATCTTAAATTTATATAATATATATTATATCATATGCTAATTTTATATGATAATTTATATAATGAATCATTTATTGACCTATCAATCACTTTAATAAATATATTAATGAGGCATACAATTTTTGTAACATACTCTTACTGTTTTGTCATCAACTATTCCAATCTAGGTCTAAGCCTTCAGCATTTAATGTCGGTCTTCTCATTAGACTTTCTTCTTTGATTATGTTTAATTAGCATAGGTTGAAGTAGTAACTTCTTTTACATTTAAATTTTCCTTCTCATTCCCATATTTTAATGTATAAGCCAACAAGTTATATTGGGATGGAAGGCATATGAGTATATAAATAGTCTGATCTTCATCAGATACACTTACATTCAGAGTCACAAGATCATAAACTAGCTTCAAGAAGGTTTTCGAGTTCTCTTTAATAGTTTTATTCTCAGTCGCTTGTAGTTTTCAAAACTTTGATTCAAATAGATGCAATTTGGAAAATTCTTTGTGTGGTAATCACCTTCAAACACTTTTCATACTCCATAGCAGTGGTCTTTTTCGTCACCTTCTTTAATACCCTATACATCAAGCATGAACAAATAAGGTTTCTAGATCTTGTATCCTTTTCTTTGGCCGTCAGGTCTTTTTTAGTTATAGACTCAGTATTGGTGCCAGAGTCATATTCTTCCTCTTTGGAGTTGATTATGTACTCAAAACGTATCTTAGGCCTTGAATTTCTAGCTGCATCAATATTTTGAAATTTTGCATACCAAAATATTCATGTCCATCAAAATTTCCATTCAAAACTTTCCATGAACAAATTTCATTCTCAAACTTGTAACTGAAACCAGATCAGAGAAAACATTGAGGACTATAATCGTAATAAAGTAAACCTCACTCTGATAAAACTTGTTAAGATTCAGTTTATACTTCCAATCTATTTAGATTTGATTCAGTCTAAGATTCATCTAGCTAATGCAAACAATCAATCATGGAAAACATGAGAATTGTTTACCTTGTCTTTGTCAGGGAAGAGAACAAAACTCTTATGATTTCACTAACAACTTTAATCGATTTACCAATCGTATTAACAATAATTCTTCTTGTTTGTTATACTTATAGGTAAATAGTACATATTATTTAAGTTCAACCGTTGAAGCTAATATAGAGATTAAGAAGATCATCTTGACGAAGGCGATTTGGCGATTTTGGTGTTTCTCTCTTCACACTTTGGTTTGCGATCGCTGTAATCGATGTCGGCGGCAATGATAGCAGACGAGGTGATCTCGGATGATTCATCACCTAAGGCTCCACCATCATGGGTCTCTGATACACTAAAAATGAATCCTTGCTATTGTCAAGTTTAACAGTTATAACTGTAATATTTGAGATTCAATCCAGAGGACCAGTTTACACTTTACTCTTATTAGTTTGATATCAAGCTGAGAACAAGAGTGGGTTTTAATTTCAATAGTGACGTGAGTAACAAGTAAACTAGAGGTTTGATTCAATTTAAACAAGAAGCCAGCATAGGTTATTTCATCGGATGCTGAAGCGGAGCCAAACAATTATTCAATCTCGATGAGATGCAGTCTAAAACTCGGATCACTCGGCTGAGACAACCACTGTCGTGGAATCATCTCCTTTACTGATTTTTCCACCTAAGCTCTCGCTTGGAACAAGAATCGATAGCAAGCCTTAGAGATCAGGTCTGATGTGTTCACTTAGCACCCAAATATATACTTTCGCTGATTAGGGATGCTAAGCTCATTCAATATATATCAAGTTATCTCCTGCATGGTTAGCTAAGTGATTAATCTTAAGATCTGACATTAAGTGATAATTTTAATGCAAGCAGTAAGAACAATATGAAGGAAGAACCTATGAAATTGCTTATCTATGTTCAGCTCATGCGAACAACACCTTAAAAACCCTAAGCAAGCTTTGACGACTACTCAATCATTATGCAAGATGACACATAGATGATTTCTGAATAATACTGCATAAAAAGTAAAGTAGAAAAACAAGGGTTCAGGATAGTCTTCTCGTGGTGAGAATCGAAGCCTTCTCCCTTACAAGTTGCAAATGGCAAGTACAAGTCTAGGTCTCTTGTAAAACTAGTGTAGAAAATAATAAAATATATAGATAGACTTTTTAAATGGAGGCGGCGGTGGTAAAGAGAGAGGGGAGAGAAAATCAAGGGAAACTTCCAAAATTTTGGAGGTTTCCTTATTCGTCGGGAATAGTCCCTCGCTTGTTCTTTGGGGGAACAACCTTCGGACTGTTCTGCTTGGCTGTTCTGCGTTGAAAACTCCAAATTGGCATCTTTACTTCATGCATCCTCTTCTTTACTCCTTCACCGGCTCCAGACCTGAAATGATATCAAATAAACACGAATCATGGCTTAGAATAAACTCAAAGCATTCATACAATGATGTCAAAAACACCATATATTAGTCTCGGTAGTTCAGAAGAAAGAATTGGGGAAGTACGACGTGGAGGTTTCAGCTGAATGGTCACAAATCAGTAGAGATTCCAAGTGAGATTACAGAAGATTCATCTCCGCTCTGGGAAGATTTCGTGCTAGTAAGTTTTCTGGATGCAACAACACATGTTGCTAAGTTACATGTAATTTTGAATAAGATTTGGTCATTTGGCAACAAAAATCAGAAGATCGATGTGATTGAGATGGATTCAAAAACGATGCGGTTTCGGATTACAAATCCTAAGGTGAGAGAGAGAGTTCTGAATCATGGGATATGGAATATAGCTGATGTTCCACTAGTGGTTTTGAAATGGAATCCGATCAGAGAAGAATCAGCTCCTGAAGAGGTCTCAATACCATTGTGGGTTCATCTTACAAAGGTGCCGATGAATATGTTTTGTGGCAGGGACTAAGTATTATCACTAGTGCAATGGGAGAACTAGTGAGATTGCATCCATAGACGGAAACTTGCACTTCATATGATGTTGCAAA
Organism: Eruca vesicaria subsp. sativa; assembly: GCA_932364175.1. NCBI lineage: Eukaryota > Viridiplantae > Streptophyta > Magnoliopsida > Brassicales > Brassicaceae > Eruca > Eruca vesicaria. The sequence goes on from CAKOAT010098488.1 coordinate 244,730, forward strand.
GGTCTTTGGAAATACAAAATTGGCTAGGGTTTCCATGAATCAATCAACTTCACAATAGAATGAAAGGTACACTGTGTAGACTTTACATATCCTTGGCTACCATCATGATGTGAGAAGTGCAGGAAGTGGGGACACATTGAGATCAATTGTGGATCAAAAGAGAAGCTGAAGGAGAAAGTAGGAAGTAAAGGAAGTTTCCAGTTCTTAAAAGAAAGGTCAGGAAGAATGTTGAAGGAGACAGAAGAAAGTACAGAAAAAGAAGTTGAGGAAAATAAAAGCTCTCTGAGTTCTCATAAGGAACAAGAAGAGAATATACAAGAAAATGATGTTGAGATTCATCCACCAGAAGTGAAACGGATGAGAGGTAAACATGAAATGATAAATGACTTAGAGGAAGGGCAAATTGTGAATGACTGTCTAATACCAGGAAAGATAAAAAGAAGCTTGAGTTAACAGAAGCAAACTCCAAAATATAGGAAAGTTCAGATCACTACACCATCAAGATTCTCGGCTTTGAGTGTATCGGATGAAATATCACAACTTCCCAAGAAGATTGGGACTAGAGGAAAATTGACAGAGTATTGAGAATCCTCTGAGACAGAATCTTCCCAGACCATCAAAAACAAATCACAAAGTTGTTGATCCGGATGTTATGGATAAAAGAGTAGAAAAGGTACTCGAAATAACCATTAATTATGTCAGTCTTCTCATGGAATGTTCGAAGATTAAATAAATCAACAAAGCATTTTGTGGTAAGGAAGTGGTGGCAGAGTAATGGGATGAGTTTTGGATGTTTGTTGGAAACAAGAGTGAAGGAAGCTAAGGCTGGGAAAATTGTTTCTGAAAATTTTAAAGATTGAGATTTTATGGCCAATTATGAGCATAATGCTCTTGGTAGGATATGGGTGGTATAAAAATCAAATATAAGGCCTCCAGTTTTTAAGAGTGATACAAATAATTACTTGCTCTGTGAAGATTCAGGGGTTGGTGAAAGATATTTTATGTTCGTTTTTATGCTAAAAATACAGTTGAAGATAGAAGGGAGCTTTGGGATGATATTTGTAATCATCATGATTCTCCAATGTTTAGAGATAAAGCTTGGATTATTATGAGTGATTTCATCGAAGTACTTGAAGGAAGTGAACAGTCTAGATATGCTGAGGATCCTACTATCTCTAATGGGATGAGAGATTTTCACAGGGTAGCAAGACATTGTTGCTTGTCAGATATCAGTGCTCAGGGTCCTTTATTTACCTGATGTAACAGAAGCGAAGAGGGTATGATTAGCAAGAAGTTGGATAAAGTATTGGTGACTGATATATGGCTGCATTAAGATACGTAATCGTATAGTGTCTTTGAAGCGGATGGGTGCTCAGACCATTGAAGAAGCATAACACAAATTCAAATTGCAGAGGAAAGAAAGAGGTATCCTTTCAAATTTACTAATGTTATTGGGAAGATGTCAGAATTCAGTGGGTTGATCAAAGAGAAGTGGGAAGAAACATTGCCACTATTTCATTCAACTACGACTATGTTTAGATTGACAAAGAATCTTAAAGCTCTGAAGCAACTTCTTCGTGTACTTAGTATAACGAAGCTAGAGGATTTGAAGGAAAACTAAAGAAACTATTGATTCATTATGTAGGAAACAAAAAGAAACAATGGAAGATCCTACTGTGGAAAAATTAAGAGAAAAAAAAATAGAGATGGAGAGATGGCAGGATTTAGCAGATTTGGAAGAGAGATTCTATAAACAAAGATCAAAGCTACATTGGCTTCAAGTAGGAGATCAAAATACCAAAGCTTTTCATAATGCAGCGAAACTGAGGGAAGTAAGAAATGCAATACATGAATTGAGAGGGCATGATGGCACAGTGATATTCGGAGATAATATTAAATTGAAGCGGAGAGGTATTTTGCAGATTTTCTTACTCACCAGCCTCCTGAATATGAGGGCATATCTGAAGAAAGGCTGAAAGGATTACTGAAGTTTAGCTGCAGTGATACATATAAGGAAAAATTACAAAAAGTGGTGACAGAAAAAGAAGTGAAGATGGTAATTTTCAAAATGCCAAATGATAAATCTCCAGGCCTGATGGTTATACTAGTAAGTTCTTCAAGGATGCATGGGGATTGGAAAGGATGTAATTGTGGCAGTACAATCTTTCTTTTTGAAAGGTTTCCTACCAAAAGGTCTTAATTCGATGATTCTTGCATTGATCCCAAAGAAAGAGAAGGCAGAATAGATGAGAGATTATCGACCGATATTGTTGTGCAATGTTCTTTATAGCAAATAGACTCAAATGTGTTTTGCAAGATATAATTGTTTGGAATCAGTATGCATTCATCAGTGGTAAATTTTTGATGGAAAACCTACTGCTGCCAACAGAATTCGTCAAAGATTATCACAAGGAATCAGTGTCATCTGACTGTGCAATGAAGATAGACATTTCTAAAGCATTTAAGTATGTGCAGTGGCTTTTTGTGCTTACTACTTTGAAAGCTTTGGGATTTCCAGAGAAATTTATTCATTGGATTAATCTTTGTATCAGTACGGCTTCATTCTCAGTTCAGATTAATGGAGAGCTTGCGAGGTACTTTTAAAGTACAAGAGGACTGAGGCAGGGATGCTCTTTGTCGCCTTATGTTTTCGTCATCAGTATGAATGTACTCTCGAAATTGATTGATGAAGCAGCAGAGAATAGAAGATTTGGTTATCATCAAGATGTCAAAATATCAGTCTAACACACTTGTGTTTTGCTGATGACTTGATGGTGTTTACCGATGGGAAGAAGAGATCATTGGAGAGTATTTTTGATGGTTTTAAAGAATTTGAAAAAGCTTTGGGACTCAAAATAAATCTTAAGAAATCAACTCTCTACATGGCATGAATATCTCAACAAAGTAAGGAGGACATCTCAGCTTTCTCTTTTGAATCTGAATAGCTACCTGTGAGGTACTTGGGGTTTCATTATTAACGAAAAGGATGACCGTGGGTGATTATCTCCCTCTTATAGAGAAGATAAGATCGAGGATAAGCTTTTGGACTGGAAGATTTCTGTCCTTTGTAGGAAGGTTGCAACTCAATCAGTCTGTAATCTCAAGTCTAGCTAACTTTTGGCTAGCGGCATTTCAGCTTCCAGTCTCTTGTCTAAAAGAGATTGAAAAGCTCTGCTCTATGTTCCTATGGTCTGGTCCATCACTGAATCCGAAAAAAGCGAATATTGCTTGGGTAGAAGTCTGTAGACCAAAAGATGAAGGAGGGATAAGCATCAGAGGTTTAAAGGAGATGAATACTGTGTGTGTGATGAAGCTAATATGGAGGATTTTTTTCATCCAAGAACTCGTTATGGGTAAAATGAATACAATTCTATCTGATTCGCAAAGGTTCTCTTTGGATAGTGAAGGGAAAAACACAAATGAGATCATGGATGTGGGGTAAGATATTGAAATATGGAGAGATGGCTAAGAAATTTTATCAGGTGCAAGTGAAAAATGGGAAATCAACTTCCTTTTGGCATTATAGTTGGTCCTCTTTGGGTAGTTGTCTGGTGGAGGTTATTGGAACAAGAGGTTATATTGACGTGGGCATTGGAGTTAATGCAATGATGGAAGATGCGGTCTCTCATCGTCGAAGAAAACATCGAATCCCATTACTTAATGTAGTTGAAGACGAGATAGCTAAATGGAAAGATGAAGCATCAGTAGAAGAGAATGTTGTTATGTGGAAATTGAGTGATGATAAGTTCAAGAGTAAGTTTTCAACAAAATCAACTTGGGAACTCATGAGAACAAAAAAGAGTCTATGTACTTTGGACTAATGGAGTTTGGTTCAGATATGCAACTCTAAAATATGCTTTCTCACGTGGATTTCTATGCACAATAAACTATCTACAGGAGATAGGATGCTAAAATGAGGAGGTTATGTGAATATTGCTTGCTCATTATGTAATGAATCAGTGGAAATAAGAGACCATTTATTTTTTGAGTGCAGATTCTCAGCAGCTGATTGGGAAAATCTTGCGAGAGTATAGGTAGTGAGTTTGCAACTTGCTGAAGGGATATAGTGACTCTGCTTTCCACCAATCATAAAAGTACAAAACTATTCACATTGAGATATACATTTCAAACGAGTATACATGGAATTTGGATGGAGAGAAATGGAAGAAGGCATGGTGAGAAGCCTTGAACTATAGCTACTCTGATCAAAAACATGGATAGACATATCAAAAACAGATTTGCTTCGGTTTAGAGAATGGGAAACACGAGATTGGAGGATGGGTTTAGTTACTGGTTTTCAACAAGATCAATTTCTAGTTCGTAGTTTGACTATAGGCTAAGAATGTATAGAACCTTTTATTACATATGAAACATTTTTGTAAATGTAATATAAAGGGGTTTTTTTGTTTGAATAAATCTTAACATTCATTAAAAAAAAATCATCTCGACTCCACAAATTGCCGAATCACATACCAGAAGAAAACTTCACCATAAGCTCTTCTCGTTATCGAGAGCAATCAAGTAAAATGATCGTCGACTGGTAAAGAAGATATTGACTGGTCGTTGATTGTTATAACACCCTTTGGATTTTACTCCATTCGGCGACTGCCTAAATAGATGATGTCACATGCCAAGGTATCTTTTGTATACAAATTTGACAATAAAAGTTTGGCGACTATGAGATTAATTAACATCTTAGGTAATTGACCTCATGGTGAATAGTTGTATACGAATGCTGATAAATTAGTTCACAATTAGTTCAACTAAACTGTACCAGAAGCATCATTAAGTTGGACTAAGAATAATAGTTAAATATGGTATTTGTAGTATTATTTATATTTTATATACAACTGTAGTAACATTTTAACTACATAATATATGGCCATTTATTTATTTCAATTTGTGGAAAGAGAAAGTAAATGGCCCACTGATTCATACAGTAGAGACAAAACTTACAAGTATTGAGTCTATTGACCCAATGTGCTTACTTGTTTTGTCAACAAAGCAGTGCCATTTAATTTAAAGTTCTACAAAATTAAGAACGAGAATGAATAAAAAAAAAAGTCAAAAGAAAATAAGTCAGTAGTCTTTGAGAAACGAAGCTTCTTGGGGAAAGAGGAGTTTCCATTCAGTTTCCTGGAGTCTTTTCTGTACTCTTTTTTCCACTTCTTCTCCTCTTATCTGCCAAATTAATGTTTAATTTAAGTTTAATCTCTAACTGTTTACAAGAAAAAAAAATCTCTAACTAATATCGTCATACAAATCTGTTTACTAATGGTGTACGATGATATTCTATTTTTAATCTACCTAAAAAAAATTTACCAATAGTAAAATAAACTGCATCATAAAAATGATCACAAGACAAAAAAAACTAATAAATTTTACATTAGAACTTAAAATATCATCTAATTTCTAAAAAATTATAAAGTATTAAATATTAAAAAGAGAGAGAGAATATATTCATGAACATCATTGCAACTAAATGATTAAATTTGTGCAGTTATATTTTTTTATTTCATCAACTAAAGAAAGACAAATTAAACAATAAATTGCATTCACCATATTTGAAGCCGCTTAACCAATAAATTTTAACTGAAGTTCATTTAAAAAGTAACTTTTGATACATTGCACGCAAATCTCAATACGAAGAGGATCCGGCTCTAGGGGTGTATGTACTTTTGCATAGGATCCTATTTTTTTGAAAAAAAAATCTTTAAGATCTTGGTTCCTAGGATTTTAAGAAATGTTTTGTTCAGCCCCTTCTATCTGTGTTGGATAATAACATTTCTTAAGATTCTTTTTTTTCAGAGAATTGTGACTTTAAAAGCATGTATTCAACGTGGATTTGTAAAATGGTTATATTTAAAAAACTTCAATCCTCAAAATTTTACAACACATTGCTGCTTTTTAACCAAATGTTAGTTTACTTTTATTGCTATTTTAAAAAATATATATATGCCTTTTTCAAACATGAGGTCCACAAAAATATTGTCTTCCCCGAATACGAAGATATTCCTGTTTTTCTTGGTGCTGGATTGCTGTTAGAATATGAAAGCCAATATTGTTTGTCATAACAAAACACTACGTAGGTAAAATATAAGAAGATATTTCTAACGTTCTTTCTACTAAAGATTATGGTTTCTATATGTTCTGTTAACATAAAACCCTCAAAAACTATTAAAGACCATTAGTTTGATCCAATAAAACATCAAGGAAAATCTAGAGATCGAATGACAGCCAACCTAGAATAGTAGAATGCATGTATAAGCTTGTGCAAACTAATCCAAAAAGAAAAAAAAAATATTCTGGAAAAAAATTGAATGGAATATATATACCTGAGTTTCAATGTTCATGGTCGCTGAGAACTGGTGAGGAGAGAAATTGGCTTCGACCGTTTTGAGTTTTGTCCCCATTGATTTAAGAGACTGGAGGATTTCTACCATTGAATCGATCCCCGATAAAGGTTCCTGTACATGAAATCTAACCTTTGTTCCATTCATTTCATCATGATCCTTTGCTGATTTTGCCTCCAACACATTCATTCTTCTCTCTAGTTCTTTCTTTAATCCTTCTAATTTCCTAATCTGATCTACCGCTTTTTCAACAGTCGAATTTTTATCATTCTGAAACAAACAAACATATCAGTAATATTAAGATAAATTATGTATTTGAAACTTTTATAATAATTTTCTGAAACAAACTAACAAAAATACATCAGTAAAAAAACTAACAAAAATACGAATATCGGCTACCTTTTAATTATATAATAATTAGTATATATTTCCAAGTCATTAAGAAAATCAAAGACTCTTTTTTTAAAAAAAAAAACCAGTATTGTACCTTAGTGGCAAGTGGTAATAGAGAATGAAGAGCTAAGTAACTCTGTTTTTGTTTCTCTCTTCTCGTTCTCTCTTTCATCATATGTTGCCGGCATCTCTCCTTCTCCGGCGCCGTCCCAATTTTCTTCTCCTCCCAATTCTTTCTCAGGAGATTCACCATTCTTCTCTTCACGTTCACCGTCGATGAAGACAATACCATCCTCTGTTCATTGACCCTCACGTATGACCTGAAGGCACTTCTGTTTTGTTCACTTACTGTTTTGTGACCCTCGCCATCGCCGGAGACGTCACCGGCGATCAGATTCCAGAAGTTTTCTCCTTCTTCTTGGAAAACAGAATCAAGAAAGACGTAATCCATCTCTCTCTATTACTACGTTAAGGATCTTGAGTTATGATGATTTGATGGTGTGTGACTCGTTTGTCTCGTGTGTGTGTTTATATATATATGTTATATCTTAAACACATGGGTATAATGATTTAACACACGTGAGAACCATATTCAGCACGTGGTCAACGAATAGTTTCTCACTTTCTTGTTTAGATTGCTGACGTATGTAGGAGAATTATAGACACGGTCAATTGACGAAGGAAACAATGAAAAAGGTGACGATACTGGCAACATATTAAAAAATTATGTGACACATTTAGCTTTAAACATGATTATTATTACTATTATTTTGATAGAATAATTAATGACATAAGATATTATTTTATAAATTGGATGTTGGGTGTTTCGAACTCCGTTGTATGGAATATTTATTTTGTTTCTTCATTTTCTAAGATATTTTTTTTGTGAGGCTTACTATCTAAAATATTAAAAGAGGAGTACAAATAGAAAAAATCTCTCAATTTTCCTCAAATATTACAACCATATGCCATTGGAATTAAAACATTTAATTTTAAATGAGCTTGATAAAAATTCAAGGTCCAATAGTTTAATATCAAAACTAAATTACCAAATTCAATTTTAAAATGACATTTGTCAATAAAATTTCTAGAGTTATTTTTTTGTGAATGTTTTTATTTTTTTATTTTTGCTGTCTAAATAATTTTCTTTTTTTAAAAGTATATATAAAATATAATTTTAAATAATAATTTCAATCACAAAATTTATAGTATAATTTAATAAAACACACAATCTAAACAAAATACTATAAAATTTTACACTGAATTGTTTTGTTTATCAAGTAAAAAAATACAATAAAAAAATACAATATGATAGTTAAAAAAACACTAGACAAAATAAACAAGATACACAGAGATTAGAACTCAATAATCAATGAAACATAAATGTGAATGTTCTTTACAACTAACACAAATATATAATTATATAGAACATACATCCGCGCGGACGCGCGGATCAACAAGATAATTTTATAGTTAAGTTTCTATACAACGTAGAATGAAACACCCAACTTCCATTTTTATCAAAGGATCTATTAAATCATTCATTGTTCTCTATAGACAGGTTAATTAGGTCAGAAGCCTAGAGTTTTAATTCGCCTTGGCCTATAAATTACTAATTTTTAAGAGCATCACCAATGTATTACTCTATATTTTATTCTAAAATGGTATAATTCCAAAATAGAGTAAATTTTTATTTCAAGGCATTACTCTATTTTTTTACTCCAAAATAATTAATAATTGTTAATAATATCTTATATTTATAAAATTTACCAATTATCTTCAACTATTTTAAAATGTCTTAAAATTTTGTTTTGTGATTTGAATTTCATACAAGATCCAAATGTTGTGTGTATATTCAAGCTCAGCAAGCGCAAATAATATCAAAACGAAATGATGAGTTACAAGATCAACAAGCTTTTTTAATGTTTTCCGTTTGAGCAATACTTCACCGGTCTTAATGGATTTGGAAACAATTTGCTAGATTATTAAATCACTTATTTTATGTTATTTTTTATTTAATATTATTTATGTTTGTAATTATGCTATGTATTTTTTATGTCAAATTATTAAATAATAAAATATCTTGTTTTCATGTTATTGTATTTTTAAAATATTATTTAAATAAGAAATAAGAACATTAGAGAGTTAAAAAGATCATTTCATAAATAAAAACAGTTCAACTCTAAAATGGAGTAATGTATAAGATTCCTCTATAAATGGAGTAATCCTAGCCATTACTCTATTTTGAAGTTGAAAATGGAATGGTGTTAAAGAGAATTTTACTCCAAAATGATATTTGGAATAGAAAATAGAATATAGTTGGAGATGTCCTAATTTAGTTTTATATACTGACAAAAATAAGCTCTTGGGGCTAAACTCGTTTGAGTTTGTTTTGAGATTTAGCATATTTGGACTAGGAAGGTTCTAAAAATTCAAAATCTTACCAATCTAATCTATTAATTTAGAGTCCTATTTGAAGTTTACCTTGGCATGTTTTAAATTTGGACCTATTGAATATATTGTAACTAAATATAATAATACATTTCATATACAATTTTGTATGAATATATTTAAATTGGTTATCATATACAAAAAGAACATATTCATATCATTTTCTTTTAAATACACATTTCATCTCCAAATTAAAACCTTTTTCTGGGTTTCTCGGATGAGTATTGATTTTTTTCTGGAACCAATTCAGAAACTATGTACCTCTCTTCAGTTACTCTGCCACCTTAATTTTTAGATCCACTTTTAGGTTTTGATGAATCTATGTGGTTAAAAGAGAAAGTGATATGAAGGCTAAAACATTTGTATAAATACACAACACAAAACACTAACATTAAACAATATAACTAATACTCCAATTTTTAATATAAACAACTAAATAAAATAGGTTTTATATAAAGCATATATATTACATCACAATCTCGAATAACCAAACATTTTATTTAGAAGATTAGATGAATCAATATATTTTTATTTTGTTGATTTTATGATGAAACAAAATAAATTAAACGCAATCTGCATTTCAATCCGAGTCATATCCTAAAGTAATAGTTAAGAGTAATTTTATTTTGATAATATAGGTACTTAACAATTAAAACTGATTATGTTTTAATAATATAACTAGATCTCAATCCGAGCAACCGCGCGGGTATTTGTTTTCATTTATTTTTATATAAATATTTTTTTTACTTCTAAATTGGTATATATTATATAATATGTGTTTATCAAAAATGATGATTAATTATTATATAGTATAGATTAATTATTGTTAGAAAATGATGATTTTGTTATTTTGAAAAATAAACTATATAATTTTTAAAGTTAACATCAAAAATATATAGATAATTAACTTATACTATTACAATATTAAATTATATAAGTTTAATTTAAACATGTATTTTATTATAATATCTATAAATCCAATAGATCATCTAATTTTTATTAGCCCAATAAAAATTTATAGTAAGCCCAATAAATGTTATTAGTGAATCTAAGGAATGTTATCAATGATTGAATAATGTAATGTCATAAATTCTATTAGATTGTCCATTTTAAAATATCACACATGAAGTGAAGTCATGACTTCTTTTTAATATATAAGATTATACTATACAATTTTATGTGGTAGCTGTTATAATTAAATTAAATCAACCTACAATTATAATATAGTTATCTGAACCAAATCAAAAACAAAAATAACAACTCAAACTCGAATTCATAAATAACCGCATTCTTACAATATTTTTTGAATCGGAAACCAAAATTTACAATTGTAACTGAGCAAAACTGAAAACCAAAATATACAAAGTGGACGAGAAGTTTATAAAATTTCATCATATTTTAATTTTAAAACATAAATATAAATAACAATCCTGTGCAACCGCGCGGGTCACAGTCTAGTTAGTTTTTAAAGTATCATTTGTGTAATCATAGTCATTCTTGATACAAACATATTCTAATATTTCTGATCCAAACTGCAAATCAAATATGAAGATGCGAATAAATTTTACTATTTGATTATTACAAGAGTCAAATTATAAATTTGACAACCGTGTTTTCTTTTCTTTATGAAAACTTGTTTTTATCCAAAATACAAAGTGTAAAACATTTGACTATGTTTATCACAAATTTTGTTTTCTTATATAGTTAGTTTAATTTACTTGTGATTATTTCAATCTTGTAAATTTTGATTTGCTTATAATATAATTTTAAATCATACAAAAACGCTCTAGTTAAAAAAAACTTCAAACTGATTTCATATTTGAAGATAAAAAGTTAAAACCCACTTTTATAATAAAAAAGAAATAGAAATGGTTAGGATGTCATATATATATATATATATATATATATATATATATATATATATATATATATATATATATATATATATATATATATATATATATATATATATATATATATATTATAATTAATCATTCCAAAAACCCCAAAATATTTATAGACATGTCAGGGTTAGGACGAGCTTTAAGATATAACTCCAAAAAATTTCGAGGCAAAGCCGAACAGATTTAAATATCATTTAAATTTGTGCGTTTTAGGTTGGGTCAGGCTAGCCTAATTGATACTTCTAGTTCTACGTAGAATACATAACTGGTTTTTCTTATTTTTATTTTTGAAAAATCATAGCTGATTTGTTTCATTTTTCTACGTAGAAGACCTAGGTGAAGTCGTTTAGCAGGATCTAAAAATAAAAAAGTAAAGTTAATAAAAGCATGTCGTCTTTTGCAGTGTTCGTTTTTTTGGTAAAATTTGCAGTGCATGTTGCTATACTTAATTTTTTTCATCATCACTAGATTTTGTTGTTTCTGTGCCATCTGCTGAAGTAGTTATTTCTTGTATTATTGAGTGTTTGATATTTTTTGACGTGTCCTTACTTTTGAAAAGGATAGGAAATTTCTTTGTGTGAACGAGTTGACTGTAAAGCCGATTTCTTTATTTCAGATGGAGCTATATTTTATCTAGTCACGACCAACTTTGATTCTAGAAACGTACCAAAGGTTTGTTTGAGAAAAAAACTGTCTATAAGTTATTACTCCCAAGATTTTCATCTGTTTGTGGTGGAAATGGTTCTCATCTGTCCTTCCTCTGGTGTCCTTCTAAAGGCTATTTGCCCCAACAGATCATGGATGTTAATCACAAGAAGAAAAAATCTTACGGAACCAACAAAAGGAGTTTGAGGCAAGCAATCTAATGATCAATTAAAGGTCTATTTAATCTAAAATTTGGAAATATTTTAAATTTAATGAATTTTGGATGAATTAGACAAGTTTTAATGTGATACAAAATCTTAAATTTCTTGTTTCAAATGTGATTGCAAGATAATTACTATAATACATCATGAAAATTTGTCTTTTTAAGTTGTTCAAAAAAGACAAGTTTTAATGGTTTATTATAGTTCTCTTGCGATCACATTTTGGCGCAGCGTAACGTCTCAAAGGGAGGTTCGTTTAGTCAAAGAATACCCGAACGTCATTTTGCTACTTGTCTTCGTCGATTCAATAGAATTCCGAGAACAAGGAGAATAAGAACTTAAAAGCTCAATGTAATTCAATAAAAGTGTATCGTTTCCTAAACATGATGGGAACCTTAAATAAGGCAAAAGAGAATATAAAATCCTAACTACTTGACTAGAAGTCATTATCTGAATAAATAAAGCTAAATAAACCAAAAACNAGAACTTAAAAGCTCAATGTAATTCAATAAAAGTGTATCGTTTCCTAAACATGATGGGAACCTTAAATAAGGCAAAAGAGAATATAAAATCCTAACTACTTGACTAGAAGTCATTATCTGAATAAATAAAGCTAAATAAACCAAAAACCATTGTTATCCTAAAGTTAACCGAAAGATATGTCGGTTGGTAGTTAAGATGTGCTGCATCAGGTCTCCCCGGGTAGAAGAAGATTCGGCTCCGAATCTGGAACTGCATTATCACCACGAAAGCTTGAAAGATACTTGACGTTGAAGACGTTGGAAGTGTTGATGTGGTCTGGAAGTTTGACGCGATAAGCATTAGCATTGATACGTTCCAGTATCTCCACCGGTCCTATCTTGCGAGACTTCAGTTTATTGTACTCATGCGCAGGCATTCTATCTCTTGTCATGACGACCCAAACAAGATCACCAGGACTGAAAATGAGCTCACGCCGCCGTTTATCTGCACGTGCTTTGTAGGCAGTTGCCGAAGCCTCCAAGTTCTGAGACACCAACTCATGCGTTTCCTGCAATGCTGTAACAAACTCTGCAGCTCCCCCATGAAAGCGATTCATATCAGGTATAGGGGCGAGGTCAAGAGGGCAGCGTGGAACCATCCCGTAAACCACCTTGAAAGGACTGAAACCTGAGCTTCTGTTATTGGCGTGGTTGTGGGCAAACTCGGCTTGACAGATGCGTGATTCCCATGACTTGATGTTCTCCCCCACGAACGAGCGCAACATGTTACCCAAAGAGCGGTTAACTACCTCCGTCTGACCATCCGTCTGTGGATGATACGCAGTGCTCATATCCAAACTGGTACCCAACATCTTCCATAGAGACCTCCAAAAATGGCTCAGGAATCTCGTGTCTCTGTCAGACACAATTGACGAAGGCAGACCATGGAGACGATATATCTCGCTAAAGAAGAGCTGAGCGACCTTGACTGCGTCCGTTGTGCGCTTACAAGGAATGAAATGCACCATCTTGGAGAACCTATCAACAACCACGAAAATAGAATCGTTGCCTCGTTGTGTTCTAGGTAAGCCTAACACGAAGTCCATGCTGAGGTCAGTCCAGGGTTGAGTAGGAATTGGCAGGGGAAGATACAACCCTGCATTTGAGGCGTGTCCCTTGGAAAGTTGACAAGCTCTGCAACGCTCTACATAGCGCTCCACATCGCGTCGCAGGCCTGGCCAGAAATAAGACGCCGTTACGAGCTGCAACGTCCTGTCACGACCCACATGCCCTTCTTTGTGTAGATCATCAATAATCTTGAGGCGTAAGCTACACGCAGGAATGCATAACCGCGAACCATGGAAGAGAAACCCCTCCAATAATGTGAAATCTTCGCGCAAGTGAGCTTGCACCTCCTTCAAAACCTTGGCAAAGTACGGATCTTGGTCGTACAGATCCGAGAATGTGGCAAATCCGGAAACAGAAGCATGTAGAGTTGTAAGCAAACTGTGTCTGCGGCTAAGGGCATCAGCAACCCTATTCAGCTTCCCGGACTTGTGGCGAATTGTGAAGGTGAACTGCTGCAGGTAAGAGATCCAGTTGGCGTGTCGTGAAGAGACCTTGACTTGACTCTCCAAATGCTTGAGTGCGTCGTGATCGGTGAAGATGATGAAGTCACGATGTATCAAGTAATGACGCCAATGACGTATAGCTTGAATCACTGCATAGAACTCTACATCATACGTAGAGTATCTCCCTCGGACGCCTGATAACTTTTCACTGTAGAAGGCCACCGGTCTGGAGTTCTGACTGAGCACTGCACCAATTCCCAGTTTAGAGGCGTCGCAGTGTAATTCAAACGTCACTGAGAAGTCGGGGAGGATCAAAACCGGAGCTGTAGTGAGGCGTAGTTTGATCAACTCGAAAGCATCGCTAGCAGCTGCAGACCATTCGAACACCTTGCCTTTCATACAATCGGTTATAGGTGCCATAATCGTACTGAAGTGAGACACAAATCTTCTGTAAAAAGAGGCTAACCCATGAAAACTCCGAACTTCAGAGATTGTCTTTGGTACCGGCCAAGATCGTATAGCGTCGACTTTACTCTCGTCCATGGACAATCCAGCCGTGGATACCACATAACCGAGGAACAACACACTTGTCACACCCCACTCGCATTTCTGTCTGGCGACAAAAAGAGTCTCCGAACGCAGAACAAGGAGAACCTGGCGCAGATGCTCAACGTGTGTCTCCAGTGAATCGCTAAAACCAGTATGTCATCGAAGTAAACGACGACAAAACGCCCTATGAATGGTCGGAGTGCCTGATTCATGATGCGCATGAAAGTGCTTGGCGCATTCGACAGGCCAAATGGCATGACTAGCCATTCGAAAAGACCCTCTCGTGTTTTAAACGCCGTTTTCCACTCATCACCAGGTCTGATACGAATCTGATGGTATCCGCTTTTGAGGTCAAGCTTTGAGAAAATCTTAGCCGACCCTATCTGATCAAGCAAATCGTCAAGTCGCGGAATGGGAAATCTGTACCTCACTGTGATCTTGTTGATCGCCCTGCTGTCCACACACATTCGCCAAGAACCATCTTTTTTTGGAATGAGCAGTGCCGGCACTACGCAAGGGCTGAGACTTTCTCGCACATGTCCTTTTGCTAGCAATTCCTCAACCTGCTTGCGTAACTCCTCATGTTCTTGCGGACTCATTCTGTAGTGAGGACGATTTGGCAATGATGCGCCTGGTACCAAGTCAATGTTGTGCTGGATGTCTCGAAGAGGAGGCAGTCCAAGTGGGAGCTCTTGCGGAAAAACGTCCTCAAATTCAGAGAGGAGTGAAGCAATTTTTGGGTCCACTTGTGGAGTAACTCCTTTTGCGCATGGCACTGATATGAGAGCATAAACCGTGTCCTCCTTCTGCACTTCCTTGGAGAATGCCGCATAGGAACAAAACAAAACGGTGTTACTGGATCCTGTTCCTTCGCGAAGGTGAGCTGGTACGCTGGGAGACGGTGAAGTTAGAATCTGAGGCTTTTCTTGCGTTGGAAGTAACACAATCCGTCTGTTCTCAAAGAAGAAGCTATATTCATTCGTACGCCCATTGTGAAGCACCTCACGATCATACTGCCACGGACGACCCAAAAGTATGTGACTGACGTCCATTGGCACGACATCACAATAGATCTTATCCTTGTAATGCGCGCCGATTGACAATGAGACCAAGACGCGGTGGGATACACGGATATCTACTCCTTCCTGCAGCCACACCAATTTATATGGCGCTGGATGATTCGATCTTCTAAGTCCCAGTTTGTTGACTGCGCTTTCGGAGATGACATTCCTACAGCTGCCAGAATCGATCACAAAACTGCATACTCTCCCGTTGATTGTGCACGTCGAAGTAAAGATGTTAGTGCGCAACCACGGCTGATCGTCTTGTCTCATCGGTGCTAAGCAAACTCGTCGGAGCATCAAGAGTGTTCCATCATCTCCAGGAGTGCGATCATCAACAATCTCATCAATCAAATTCTCATCGCGGTCCTCATCATCATCATCCCATTTGGTTTCCTCAGCTAGGAGACCTCTGCGTGTAGCGTTGGGACATGCAGTTTGTCTATGACCCGGCTCCCCACACGTGAAACAGCGGGATGCATTGGGACGCGTTGAACGTCGTAACTCATCGGCAGCCACCGGAGCCTTACCATTAGCTGCTCCTCGTGCTCCTCCTGCATCGCCTCCATCCTTTACAGTAGCTCCGTTTTGTGCACCATCCCCCACAGACACCGTTTGGCGCACTCTCTGTGACGGATTCCAGGACGAAGAAGTCGATTTAAATTGAAGCTCAAAAGCAACTGCGCGTCTATGAGCCTCAGCGACTGTCAGTGGGTCAAATTGCGACATTGCATTCTGAATCTGAGGTCTCAGGCCTCCAATAAAGCGTGATACCAGTTGCGTCTCGCTATCCAATATCTCATTGCGAGTGAGAAGCAATGAGAATTCTTCCGCATAGTCATCCACAGATCTCGACCCTTGCCGGAGGTTTTGCAGCCTGGTGAACATGGTGCGATCAAAGTTATACGGTAAGAAGGACTTCCGTAACACTTTTTCGAGTTTTGCCCAAGTTCGAATACTTTCCTTCCCTGCACGCGACCGAGAAGCCTTAAGTTGCAACCACCAAGAAGCAGCCTTTCCTCGAAACTTAGTCGCCACCAAAGGCACCTTCCGATCTTCTGGAACTTGCTTAAATTCCAGCATCTCTTGGACGGCGACAAGCCAATCCAACAATTCTTCACCACGAATTCCGCCGTGGAATTCCGGGAGATCCACTTTGAAACCCCTCTCCCAACTTCTGTCTCGACGGTCACGATGAACGATTTCTGCTCTGCCCTCACGATGGTTGGCGTCTTCAGTGAACGGGTTATCGTTCAAATCGAGCGATGCGTCGTCTTCATACCGCCGCCGGCGATCACGATCACGATCACGGTCACGATCCAGGTGCAAGGTTTCCCCCAAATATCTTAATGCGTTGTAAACAGTCATCTGGAAATTCTCTTGCATCACCACAAGAGTTCTTCGAAACTCTTCCCAATCGTTGATCGGTGAGTCAACAGTGGGAGGGTTGGTACGTCTTGGAGCCATTGCTTTGAAAGAAAAACTTCGAGATGAGAAAAAAAATTCTGCAGGAACGAACGTTGCTCTGATACCAAACTGGCGTAGCGTAACGTCTCAAAGGGAGGTTCGTTTAGTCAAAGAATACCCGAACGTCACTTTGCTACTTGTCTTCGTCGATTCAATAGAATTCCGAGAACAAGGAGAATAAGAACTTAAAAGCTCAATGTAATTCAATAAAAGTGTATCGTTTCCTAAACATGATGGGAACCTTAAATAAGGCAAAAGAGAATATAAAATCCTAACTACTTGACTAGAAGTCATTATCTGAATAAATAAAGCTAAATAAACCAAAAACNAGAACTTAAAAGCTCAATGTAATTCAATAAAAGTGTATCGTTTCCTAAACATGATGGGAACCTTAAATAAGGCAAAAGAGAATATAAAATCCTAACTACTTGACTAGAAGTCATTATCTGAATAAATAAAGCTAAATAAACCAAAAACCATTGTTATCCTAAAGTTAACCGAAAGATATGTCGGTTGGTAGTTAAGATGCGCTGCATCACATTTGAAACAAGAAATTAAGATTTTGTATTTCTTAACTGAAAATTATACATCACCTCAAATTAATAAAATGTTTCTAAAACCAATAGTGAAATATCTATATATAATAGCAAACTACTTCTGACATCAGCATTTTTTATAAAAAAAAAAAGAAATTCAATTTAACAGTTAAAAATAATTTAATTTTAAGATCTAACGGATCAAAAATACTATTTGAAAGGATTATTGATGTCATCAAATATTTGCCAACTCTTCTTTCAAGATGCGAATATATCAGAACCAGAATGGTGTAAACGTAGCGAAACTGAAAGGATGCGAATGTATCGGGACTGAAAGGGTGCGAACGGTTCAGGACGGAAAGGGTGCAAACGGTTCAGGACCGAAAGGGTGCAAACGATTCAGGACCGAAAAAGTGCGAACGTGTTGGGACCAAAATGGTGCAAACGTGTCATGACCGAAAAGGTGCGAATGTGTCGGGACCGAAAGGGTGCGAACATGTTGGGACGGAAAGGGGCGAACGTGTCGGAACCAAAAGGGTGTAAATGTGTCGGGCCGAAAGGATGCGAAAGGTTCAGAAACAAAAGGGTGCGAACGGTTTGGAAACAAAAGGGTGCGAACGATTCGGGACCAAAAGGGTGTTAACGGTTCGGGACCGAAAGGGTACCAACGTTTCGGGACTGAAAGAGTGCAAACATGTCAAGGCCGAAAGGGTGCAAACGGTTCGGGACTGAAAGGGTGCGAACGGTTCGGGACCGAAAGTGTGTGAACGTGTCGGGACCGAAAGGGTGCGAATTTGTCGGAATCGAAAGGGTACGAATGTGTCGGGACCGAAAGGGTGCGAATATGTTGGGACCAAAAGGGTGCGAACGTGTCGGGATCGAAAGGGTGCGTATGGTTCGGGACCGAAGGGTACGAACAGTTTGGGAACGAAAAGGTGCGAACGTGTCGGGACCGAAAGGGTCCGAATGTGTCGGGGCCAAAAGGGTGCGAACGGTTCGGGACCGAAAGGGTGCGAAGGGTTCGGGACCGAAAGGGTGTGAACAGTTCGAGACCGAAAGGGTGCGAACATTTCGGGACCGAAAGGGTGTTAACGGTTTGGGACGAAAAGGTGTGAATGTATCGTAACTGAAAAGGTGCAAATTTAACGTCATCAAAAGGGTGTGAATGTAACGTCACCAAAAGAGTGCGAATATAATCTCACCGAAAGGTGCAAATGTAACGTTTCTGAAGGAGTGGGAACATAATATTACCGAAAGGGTGCGACCATATTGAAAAGGTGCAAAAATAATATTATTTTATATGTAATAATAATCTTATTTTATCACTCTTCAGAATTTGTTGATATAATTATGGATATTAAAAAAGCTGAAAAAGTGGGAAACAAACTTACTTGTCAAAGTTATCCACAAGTTTGTTTAATTTTGTTTTTCTACCATATACCGTCGACATAAGATATTATTTAATTATTAGCTTTTTACAGATGCAAGAAAACGATAATATAAAGTATATTATCAGAGACACAAAGGTATCAATGAATCATTGGTTGGTAATTTTAGATTTTGCATTTTACGAGAGCCAATAACCGTTTTCATTTATTGGTAAATAAATAAGGAAATAATGGTGAAAATAATAATTTACAAAAACAACTAATGCGTTGCAGTGATTGTAATGCGTTCGTATGGCTTGCAAAAAGTACCGAAAAAGATCGACTAACCATAACGTCCATTACTTTCTATTTGTTGTAAACAAGGACACATAAAATTACCCAAGATTCGTAGCCACCTATAGTATTGAGAAATTTGATATGTGATCTCTCATGTAAGAGTAATATTAGAGTGTTTAATTTTTTTTTTATTATTTATGTGTTCTATGGGTGCTGAAATAGATTGTTCAATACTAAATTTTGGTGGTCTTTTTTGCTTTAAGGTTCATGGTGAAAATTATCACAGTATTGGATCACTTTTACATGTGGATGGGGAGAAGGCCAAATTTTTACAGTTGTATATATTTGATACATCTAATGAAAAAAAAACTTCCAATCATGAACCGAAAAGGAAAAGATCAGTAGATACACAAATATTATCATCACTAATAAAAATGTTTGACGAAAATAATGTACCAGAAAAAATATTTAGAAAAGTTAGAGATAAATATGAAAGTGGTAAATGATGCGGAAATAAAAATTTATATGGTAGAATAAGATAAAAGGAAAATGTAATATGAATTGCCATCGGCTAATGACATAGATGACTTAAGTTGGTGATTTTTTTACCACCATGGGTGAAAGATATGTTTTAGTTCAACATAAAACATGAAACCTTCAAAGAATTTTAGCAATCTAATGAAATATAGGATTCAACCATTATGAGATCAATCTATGTTCATCACATTCATCAATTTTTTCTGAAGCTTTTAGAAGGCAAAATATATATCTTCAATGATTTTGAAATAGGGAAGGCAAGTGAGGTACAAAATTTCAGACCATTCTTTTAATATATGGCTGAATACAAATTCATCAATAATGCTGGTATGAGAAAAAATTTTAAAAATAAAATTGCGAGAAATCCAGATTCCGTGATTATGATCAATTTATAAAAATTTCAGACAAAAATTTATCCTATGATGGTAATGGTATAATACACATAACCAAAAACTATAAACATATAAATTGTATGCTTATATATAAATTCATATATACAAAAAATTTTTATGTAATTGTTGAAGAAAAGAGAAATGCAGATGATACATTACCAGGTATTGGACAAAAAAGAATATACTTTGACCTATAATTAAAAGTGTTAGTAACCATAATTTATTATATTTTGTAAACAAACAACTACCACATCCAAATTATACAACAATTGCTATAAATGTTGGTATTGCACATAAAATTAAAATTTATATTAACTTGCACATCTATCTCAAAATTTTTTATAGCCACGTTTTTCTAAAATAACTAAATTATTAGAATAATAACTATATAATAGGGAAAACAAATGTGTATTACTATATGAGACAGTATGGTAGATCTGTACTAAAAACAGATGAAAAATAGAGAAACATATGGCATTACTCTAATAATAACAAGTGTGAATCTTAAAAATATTCAGGTTCATATAAAAAACATATTTCATATTAATAAATTACTAATAAATTTTCAGAATAAAAAATAAAAAAAAATTAGAAACATGAATTATATATTACCTTTACTTAAACATAACGTCTGCTTCAAAAATATATCAAGATGATCCATTAACTACCATTCATTCTTTCCCGAAAAAAATAATTTTAAATTAAATACATACATCATTTATAGTATAAAATTTAATTAAATTGTGGCAATACAAAACATCACAAACACAAGTGAAGGGCAAAAACAAAATAAGAAAAGTAACTGATGACATTGACAAAATTACAAGAAATTATAAATTTCGTAACCCAAGATTTTTTTGAAGTAGAAAAAAAAACATTTCAATTCTTTTTAAAATTAATAAATTAATAATTATAAACAAGCTAAAATAATTGTGCAACTTTTATTGTTAAGAAATATAATTTATCCTTGAAAGAAAAATTATTGAAATTAGTTCAAGAAAATGATGGAATTACATATAATTTAATCTCATTGCGCTAAAATATTTATGAAAATAAATAAAAAACTTATTTGCACAAAATGCACAAAACCATATACTGTTGGCATTTTATTGTAACATAGAAAAAAAATATTTTGTAATTTTATTACCAACAGATTATTAATACCAAACACATAAAAATATGTATAAATTTGAGATTGTTGTCAAAGACAACTCGGATTCAGTTTTATAAACACATTCAACAAAGACATGACCTTTATTTTGGGTAAATAAGCAACATGCTTAATTCAGTTTTACGTAATTATAATACTTATAATACTTATTAAAATATGGTGTATAATCAGAAATTAATATTTAAAATTTCTATATACCGGAACAGTCATATATATAATGATTTATAGAA
Source organism: Eruca vesicaria subsp. sativa (assembly GCA_932364175.1). Lineage (NCBI taxonomy): Eukaryota > Viridiplantae > Streptophyta > Magnoliopsida > Brassicales > Brassicaceae > Eruca > Eruca vesicaria. Next base: position 266,336 of record CAKOAT010098488.1, read on the forward strand.
AAGCTTATCAGAAAAATTTTAAATTCAATGTTAAAATCACATCCTACAATTATCAATCAAGTTCAGCTGAATTAGCGGTTACAACTATCACAGACAACCAAAGTATTAATGAAGATGTACAGTATATTTGGAATATATTTTTTTTTTTGTAAATACAAATCAGAAAAATTATAAAGAAAATTAATAAACTTATATTTCATTTTAACAGCCTATTATAATAAATAAAATTGTTGACAATGCGGACAAGATAGAAGAAACCAATGATTCTAAAGGAAATAAAACAAGGAAAAGAAGAATATCAAATACATCCAAAGATTTAAAATAAAGTGAAGCTGACAATCAAAATGAATGAACATAAACAATTGAAGAAATCAAACAGTCAGAAAAAAAAATTGAAAACGATTATGTTACTTAATTTTCTTATGCTAAATACATAACATTTAAATTTACACATTTTTAAACACAAATTATATTTTCACTCTTTTTTTATATAGGATTATTTTTAAAACTTTTATTTACATACAAAAATACTTCATTTATTAAATGATTCAAAATAATCGATCAACAAATATAAATTAAATAAATTAAACATCTTTCTTTCCGCGCGTTTACGCGCGGGTGATTTCCTAGTTTATTTAGGATAATAGTAAATGTGAAATTATGTATCAAGAATGATGCAATCACGGGTCTTCCCCGGTTTTGTGCTTTGCAGATTTTCATGTCATATTTCATCAACTCCAATGGGACACCAAAACACCAAATTTAGTGTGTTTAATTTCCAATAAAACACAAAAAAATTACAGCATCCCACCAAATTTACTATAGAGTGAATCGTATTACACCAAATTTGATATAACACTATTCATCACACCAAATATTTATATACATATTTTATTATGTTTCATTCCATAATATAGCTAAATTATTATTATTAATTAGTTCAGATTTGTAGCTATATTTAAATATACTATATTATTTGTATTCTTAATTATTTTACATAATTATAATATTTTTATTTTATTTTCAAGTAAAAATCACTAACTGATTGTTAACATTTACCATATTGTAATATATTTTTATTTTAAAATATCAAGTATAATCTTTATTTAAGTTATATTTAATCAATAATTAATAACTTATAATATTACATTGTAAATTTATATTTAATAGTAAATAATTAAAATTTATGTAGTACTATCAAATTAATAAAACACTAAAATAATTTTTTTAGTTTTTATTTTATAATATAAATAAACTTGTATTACTAACTAGTAAAAATTTTATTAAATAAATATATTATTCTGTGATGTGCTTTTCATAATTAATATTTTGTAATTTTTAATATAATTTTCCATAGCAAATATAAATGTATAAATTTATTAACTTAAATTACAAAAAAATTAATAATTATAATATATTATAATATTTAAGTGTGATAAAACAATTATTTATCAATTACAAATAAAATTATAAAAATTTATTAAAACTAAAATATTAAATAATATATAATATTACTTTTGGTGTAATATTTGGTGTCATAGTTGGAGATGACTAAAAAGTTTTTACACCAAAACACCAAATTTGGTGTTGTGGTTTGAGATACCCATAGCGTAGATGGAGAGAGAGAATAGGAACCACTCTTTGGAAGATGTTGATTTACTCCAAGTAGGAGGTGGATACAAGCCGAGTACTTGATATTTTCGATATATTTAGCACTCGGCTTGACTTGTACAAGTATTCAAATTTTGGACTTGTACTTGGTTTCTTAAAGACAACTATTTGTAGTTTCAAGTACTTGTAAAAAATTGATAGACTTGCAAGTTACTTGCCTTGTTTTATTATTTGTTATTTGTAAACTATTTACAAATTACTTGATAACTATTGGTAATTTATTTCATAATTAGTTAAAATTTAAAAGTAAATAAATTTGTTATATATAAATAACATGTCATTGTTTTCATTTTGTCATTGTTTTTTTCTAACTTTTATTCATTCGTGAAATATATTATATTAAAAAAGAAAAAAAATTAAAAGATTTATATAAATATATCACTTATGTTTGATTCACTTATAAAAATTGAAATATAAACGATTTGTTTTACTATGATTAAGAAATATATTTTTATTTATTAACAAAAACAAATAATAAACCAAACAACGCTGAATAATTAGTTTATTTTATTATTTTGTATGTGTTTATATTTGAAAGCAGTTTAAATAGACTACTTGATACACGTCTTAGTTAAAACAACTATTCGACTTTAAAGATCGTGTACCAACCAAGTATTGAACATGAGACAAGTAACAGGCCATTCATAAAATACATAAATTTTAATTAGTTAATTAATTAAATATATACTAAATATTTAATAAACAAAGAAATATATGACAAGTAACAAATAAAGAATAACAAGTAATAAACCAAGTAACAAACCAAGTAGTTAAAAATTAAAATGAACTTGATACTTGACTTGTACTTGCGAGTAATAAAATTTGTTTACTTGTTACTCGACTTGACTGAAACAAATACTTATTTTTTTAAACCAAACCGAATCAAGTATCTAATACAAGTCGAGTATCAAGCATTTGTGCCCAATCCTAATTCCAAGCACCTATAGAACATAAGCATATAGTATGTTCAAGGTTTGATACTTCATCAAAGTTCATGAAAACACAGTTCATGGGAGATGTTGAATTGCTCTAACCCACTCTTATTTCTTCCTCTATAATAGAGGTGGGATATGCTCCAATGTATTCCTCTAAAATATCAATCTCTAAATATAGAGTAAAAAATAGAAGAATCTTATTTTTTCCTCTATAAATAGATGAGAAAATCTTGGCTGAATCTTTAGCGATCCGAGCGGCTCTCCAACACGCCATTAATCTTGGCTACTCAAACATCCGGCTGAGATAAGAAATCAATACATCCACAAGTGGTTAGATTTTCAAACTCAGACTTTCTAAACATTACAATTTTGACAATGTGTATCTCATCAAGTGAGATGTCTTATTATGAAAAAGCATAGTTGTAATTTCAGTAAACGTTCAGTACGAAGGTTGAGTACTTGACAATTTTATATGACTTGTATGAAGTTAATTATGATTGCAAAATATCTTTGAATTTAAGACCATAAGTGTTTGACTTTTTATGTGATAATAAAATATGCAAGCATATTTATAAGTAAGACATGATATCTAAAGGATCCAAGTATATGAACATTAGCATTGATATATCTCATCAAGATAAAATGTTAAAAGAGAAAATTTTGTTATCATGCATATATGCACTTAACTTATGGTTGCATACATATTTATGAAAGCCTTACATACCAAGACATTAACGAACATCTAGAAATTATGGATCTAACTGTTGACAAAAAAAGTTGACAAAAAAATGGATCTAACTGATAGCTGTTAAAGTTTGTCTGGTTATGTTTAGCATATATTTGACAATTTATATGAACTCTTAATGACTTTTGAATCTTTTACATTCTGTTCCAATGTGCACACTTATAATTGTGGTTTAATTTCTAATTAAAAATGAGTCTTCCAACAAAACATAAAAGGGACTATTATGATAATTTTTGCTTACGGTGTAACTATGACATTAATATGTGCAGGTCATGACTTCCATTGATATAATTAGAATATTTAAGACAACTAGTGGTTTTCCCGGGCTACGCCCGGGTTTTCTTGTATAAATTTTAGTTTAATGTATTATAATAATTTTAAATATATATATATATATATATATATAATACCTATATATCGATTTTAAAAAATATAAATCATAAAATGAAGTTTAAATTATTATAATAAAACTAATTTATATTAAAATATATATAAATTTTAGAAACTATTTGGAAAACTATTTTAAATTGAACATAATAAAATTAACTTTTTTCTAAAATCATACTGTAAATTTTATTAAAATTTGTTGGTTTGAGTTCACTAACTCATTTTTAAAAGAGAACCCAAAATTTAAATAAAAATAAAAAAATTATGTATTTATTTTTTTATTTTTGTCCACTTTAATATAATTGAAGAAATCTAAGGTAAGAATAATTAATATCTTTTTTTTAAGAGTTTCACGTTTTTTATAGTTTGAATTCTCGTCTTTGTATTTTTTGTAAAAAAAAATTGTAGTTTAGTTTTATTTATTATGAAAGCTTAAATAGAAAATTGAGACCAATACATCTTGTGTTAAAATTATAAAAAACGAATTTGGTAATTTGCTCGTAATAAAAGCATGTATCATACATATTGTCTAGGTTTGTATCGATGACATCTTATTGTTGTTCTTATGCTTTAAAATATTATAATTTTGTTTTAAAAAAATTTTCCAGTTATATGGATCAACAATAGCTGGTTTAAAATTTAGTTTTTTCAGATATTCGGAAATCAAATATCAGGGTGGCTGTAAATTGTTGAAAAAAAAAAGAAATGACTGTGAATCGAAGACTAAAAAAAATTAAACTGAGCGTATTTAATCTAAAAAAAAATTATAAAAAAAAAATATATGTAAACCACGCACATCCATAAACAAATTTGGCACATCCATAAACAAATTTGGCCTTACGTTCACTCATTTGAGCTTTATACAGTACAACACCGGAAACCCACCTTTGTGACCCTTCCTTGATGACAGTGTCTGTATTTGGGGATAGATTAACGTTTGAATTAAGTTTAATAAACACCTATTAATTTGACCTTTTTAAACTTGTTTGAATGTAGGCAATACATCCTCAACTCCACAGTGATGTAACTGTTATATGTGTGAAACAGATGTTTAAATAGAAGGCGCAAGTGTCATTGGGGTGATCACTGTTGTATCTCGTGTTACTGTGGTATCTTGCATTAACCTCTTTTCAACTAAGTTTAGTAACCTCGTGTTACTATTGTATCTTGCACTAAAAGGGTAGAAAGTGAAGTCACTTGCTTTGACGACTATGGTCATAAGAAGAGAGTCGAGTTCCTCTATCTCTTGCTCGTGTGCCCTTTATCTGTCTCATAGACACAATCCTAAACAACTGCATTCCTCTTTAATTTACCAAAATAGTTATTAGCAAAGAGGAAGATAAGTTACAACAAACCGACGACAAAACGATTCAAATAACAAAGGAAACACTAAACAATTTATTCGAACTTAAGATAAGATAAATCCTCTGCAGCATCAGTTGTGTGGCATTGGACTTGGCCACTCTAAAACCTTGGAAGTTAAGAAGTGCGTGCGTGACTTCTTTCTGGTGTGGCCTTCCTCCTCAACACTTCTGGTCTTCTATTAAATAAAGATTAACTATATAAATGTATGAGAATGTTTATACCCGAACTCAAGTTCCAGTTCCAACACAGCTTTCTTTATCTATCCATCAGCGATAATGAGAAGAACATGGTACTGGGTCCACTTTCTTCCACAATCGTCATGGCTCTTTCGATGTTGGGTGCAAAAAATATCGGACCTGTTACAAAACCAGTAAAAATAAAATAAAAAGTAGAGAAAGTGCATGAACACAGACAATAGAAATCAAACTGCAAGGTGTAGCTGGGGAAGTCTGAAACAGATGAGAACTTCTTTAAACCCGTTACAAAATATGTATTAGTGAAATTTAAACTAAAGCATCTTAATCATCTGTTGTAGCTGCAAAGTCAAAACCAAAGAAACTAACCACTCTGTAAGCACATACCAAGTAACAAACTTTTAAATGATAAAAGATCAGATCAAGTCTTTCCAATGATAGAAGTAGCTTGCTGATAAGGGTTTGGAGTTGTTCCATGCAGGTTCTTCCTATCAAATGATTTCGCCCCTAAATTAAATCACCAGTCAGCTTTCAGATCAGAGCAGCATTTACTTAAAATCTGAACTTAAGGATTGGCTATACATGATCATAACATGTTTAGCATGTCGACTTGTTGCTCTTGGTGACATCAATACCAACAATCAGACTTGAGGACTCCAAACCACCATGTGAAAGAGCAGAAGTAACTTGCCAAGGAAAAGAAAATCAAACAAAACACCAATTGACATTAACTCACACAAACTAAGAAAAATAAGTTTTTGTGATTCAAACCTCATAGATGGAGCGTTAGTTATCCATAATTCGTGAATAGTTGCTCTCAAGATTCTTCTGAGTTTGCCATTGAGGATTAAATAGGAGGGTGGAGGACTTGCAGATTGATTACTTGGTGTGTGATAGGAGTTGTTCTGGTCTACATATTTTCCCCTAAGAAGAAGCAAATGAGATACTTAGAAGAATTTCACTTCTACTATTGTCTCCTATAAACGAAAGCTTTTGAATAATTTTGATAACCAATAGATGGTCAAACATAAACAAAATCAACAAACAAACTATAAATCGAAATCAATCTCCCATGAATGAAAATATATCGGATACCTTCATGTCCGGTTACGTATGAAGAGGCTGGGGTTCTATAGAGTGGGGACGATTCGGATGAAGGATGTGTCCTAATGGGAAACAACTTCTTCCATACCCCCACACCTCATCGTGTAATCTTCCAAGCCCCCTTTTAAAACAAAGACATTTACATGGTTTATGAAAGCGTACTTTCTCAAGATGTGACTGCAAGACGACACAATTGTTTTTTTCCCAGAAGTTAGAAACAGTTACATTAAATATCAATGCAGGTAGTCAAACCAATATCAAAACACAAAAAGAATAGACTTGTTAAATACTACTGACCTCTCCTATCTCAGCTTTTCCTTTTTGTTTAGCCTTTATTCTCCCCCACCATTTGATTCAACATTGTATCGTATTGTGGGTCTCGTCCTTCTAAAACATTATCATCGTTCGTTTTTTTTTTCTGAGCTTCTTATTCTAATATGAATACATGGCCAAGATTCATGATTGAATCATATTTCGTTAAGAAGGTGAAAACTTTCGATCACCCAAAAGCTGAGATAAATAAATTAAAGTTTTTTTTTCATTACCAGAAACACCATTAACAGCTGTGGTAGACAGTGATTTGGCGGCGGTGAGCTCTTCCTTTGGAAGCAATATACGATCGGCGGTGATCCTTGATGGAAATCTCTCTGAGGATATGATTTCCCCAACGGCTCGACGCAGTTGCTGAGGATATGAAAGACCAACTCTGCTGAGGATAGTGGAAGCAACTACTGTTGCTTTCTTCATATTAGGTTTCAAGGAGGACTAAGTTAGGTATTTTGAAACCTTGGTAGATAGGACACAAATAAACAACGTGATACTAATATTTAGTAGAGATGAAGGTGAAAGAAAAAAGAAGCCAAAGGAGATACCTTGATCATGGGTTTGCCGGTGATTTGCATGTGCGCTTGCTAATAAATCGAGAGGAAGTGGTTATTCTAATGACTGGATCCGGAATATTGGTTCGAGCTCTTGCGCTAGTCGACGCTGCAGTCGCCGTTCCCGTTCCGGCATAATCTTCGGTGAGATTGTCTTTTTTTTTGACAAATCTCGGGTGAGATTGTCGGCTGAGAGAGAGAGAAATAAAAGTTTATCAGTTTGAAATTCGCGTAGTAAATCAATCGGGGAATTCATGGTCGATTTCGCTAGAGCCTTGGTGGTGGATTTCGTTGGAGCATTGGAGCTGCAAAAAGCCTTTTTGTTATCCATAGAAGCTATAACATTGATGAGATTTGGGATTTGTGGGAGTATATATATATAGGTGGAGGTTGAGGGGATATGAAAAGTTTGAGTAGCTTTGATGTTCTATTAATAATGGAAGAATACGTTTTACGGTAAATTTTATTTTTGAGGATGAAGGAGATGGAAACGGAAGAAATATCGAGGTTGAAGGAGAAAGGAAGGATATTGACGTGGCAATAAAAAGCTTTATCATTGGTTGATTTTAAAGTCTCTTCTTCGCCGCAAAGGTTAGGTGATGGTGTCATTGGTGTGCTGCTCATATGGGCCAATTTGCAAGAGAACTAATCTCGACTCGAAGAAACAAAAAACTGAGCCCACTCGAGAGTAATGCCCTTGCTGAGTTGGACGAAAATACAGATCCTATTGGAGGAATATAAATTCCAACGTGGCTTAAGGAGGGGGAAGTATATGCTCTTTTTAATATAGTTAGATTACGATGACCAAATGAAAGCAATAACAAATAAAGCCGGTCTTGTGATTTCAATAAGAAAATTTAATGGATTACACCAATGACCATAGTGGAGAAATTAATCTAGATCTAATATGAGTTACCTAAGAATTGGTCTATTAAATGTAAGAATTATTTCTATTAATGTAATATTACTCTCATAATGTCATCTTATAGTATTCTACTTCTTATTGAGATTGTTAACCTTAAACATACTTGGTAACCAATAAAATAAGATATAAAAGAGTTTACTTTATAATGTTGTTACTAAATTATAGTGACAAATGTTTTAGAAGAGGAGAGTGATTTGAAGGACAAGTCTCATAAAAAATGCATAAATTAAAGAATAAGTTCAATGTATGACTATGAACTAATGTTTTAGAAGATATCACACTTGTCTAATTAGCCACCTTAAGTAAACATTTGTCATTACTCAATTTTGAAGGTCGGTTAAAATTAAAGGATGAAACTTAACAAGCAAAAAAACTTGTTGAACAAATAATCAAAACTCGTTGAGGAAGTAAAACTCTCCCTGCTAACAAATAGATGTTTTGCTGCATCCTAAATGCATCACAATCTGAATACAAACACATATAATGAGAGGTTTGTAGGCAAGGGGAGTGAAGTTTTCACTCCAACTTAAAGTTTAAGATCTTCCAATATTCACAAAACTGTTTAAGAAGATTTTTGCAACAATGAATGGAAGTAAATTGCTAACCTCTTTATAATTCTGTTATGTGATTAGCTAGATGTTTCTTAGGAATCCTGTAAATTATGTTTACACTTTTCTCTGCGATGGTTCGTTGTTATGCACCACCAAGAACAATAGACCCACGGTAGAAACGGTTTTCGGGTATCTAAGTCAAAAAATATTTGCAGAAAGAACAAAATCTACCATAGATAGTTACCATAATAACTACAAAGTGGCCTTGTGTAGTTTTGGTTTGCTTAATTGAGTTTGTTTTTAATCAACTATTCATCTGATCATTGATGATAGTCAATCTGAGAACCTTTGTTTAGAAAGTGGCACTTTTTATTTGATGATTCTGAATCAGTAAGCAGCACGGTGGGCCGGATGTTGGGCAGTGTTCTTGAATATCCTTAGTGTACTTACAAGATTTTCTATCATTGAAGATAAGGCAACGACGTTATGGCAACTGCTCAGGTCGGTTTGTTCATGAAACTCAACAGTTTTTTAACCAATGTTTTGTTAAAATTCATGATGTCTTGAATATAATGATGCATTCTGTTATTAGATCTGATAGTATTTCCATGTTAGGTGTGATCTCAGCTTGTTCACAAGAGAGGGACATCATCTGCAGAAAGAGGTTGCATGGCTAAATACTAATGAACCGTCTCCTTGTCTCTGTTTATGATGTACACTTCATTGTTCTTTGCGTTATCCAGTTTTGGCCTTTTCGTATTGTTTTGAGCTTGTCATTTAACCAAAGATTAATGATCCTTGACATGCTAATTAAACTGAGGAGCTTTGACTAGGAAGTAAAAACCTTTTAATGTTTTGAGAATACTGAATCAGTAAGCCATGTTAAAATTGTTTCACAAGATCAAAATCCTTTCTATATAATAGATCTGATCAAAACCCAAATAACCAGTTTCCTGATACACAATTCCTCTTTTCATTTTCGGACCGCCAGAGATTGCAAATCAGCTAGGAAGTCTTCAAGACACAAGTCATCAGTGAGAACGACATCTGAACCACCGGTATAATCTGTTTTCTGAGTAACCGAAGGATTGAGTTTAGCAAGAAGAAACCGAGCTTGGCTACCATGCTGGTCACACCTCACTATCCTCGGCATTGGTATCCGATCACTCACCAGCTGCACCACATCCATCTCTGGTGCTTCCAAAAGATTCCTGAAAGTCTCGTGGTTGGAGTCTTTGTGATACTCTTGTTTCCTCCACTGCGCTATTTTCAAACCGTGGTGGATCACAACGTAGAAGTAAGAATCGAACAGCAGAATCGCGTCTGGTGTCACTGATCTGATATCGAGAAGGACAGGAACCGGTGGTCCGTCGAATGAATACCGGAGAAGCGTTGGTTGAATCATGATGATTGAGTTAACCACTCCTTCTCGGTTTAGCATTAACCGGAAGAAACCAGTTTCGTCCGGGGAGTTGTTGAAGACGTCAAGAAACTGTGATCTTCTTAGGTAGAACATGAACTGCGGGTAAAGCGAGAAGTTTGGAGTCAGCCTAAAAGAAGATGGATCTTCTTGGATGTAATCTCCAAACCGTGAAGCGAACCGGATCAAACCATCATCTAACCATCTAATAACATCTCTAGCGTAACACTCTTCCGCTCGGTTTATAGCAAGCCTAGCCATTACAGAAGCAGCTGTTTCTTGATCAAAACCGGATGAGATCTCCGGTGATTTTCCAGCCACCCATCTTCTAGCAACCGTTGTAACCCTTTTCCTCACTCCTCCATTGCCATACCGATATCGAGTAATGAACTGAATAAAGAACGCTGAACCTGGTTTTGGTTTCCGGTTCTGTTCGTTGCTCACTTGAAAGAAGAAGGAAACACATGTCTTATTAGTAGCAGTGCTCGTTTTCCATGTATATGTTCCACCTTCACCGATCTCCGTGTCACTCACTATATCATTCTTCCTTCTAAGCGACACAACCGGACCAAGCGCCCCGCAAATTTTGATATCTTTAGTGGTCACAACTTCTAAAGTAACGTCAAAGCACATATTCAAGTTCCCATCTGCGTCGCGGCGGAATATATGTCTTAGACATTTTTTGAATTGCTCAGACTCAAATGTCTCTCCAAGTAAGAGAAACCCACCAGACATTTCCACCGCATACCTCAGTTCCGCTGCTCCAACCTGGTCAAGAGAGCAAGCGAACAAATCGAGAGCAGCAGAGGAATCACAAAGCCTCTTTGCTATTCCTTTGTAGAACTTGCATGATCTATTATAGTGACGCACTTGACCAGTTATAATATCTCTGTGGGTTCTGATTGAATGGTTTAGATCCGAGTCCACGACAATCCCTGGGCCTCTTGTTGCAGGCCCTGACGTGAAAACCATAATCCGAGCGCCTGTGGTTACAGAACACCCTTCGAGGAGTCCTAATGCTATCGAGATCGCAGTACCGGTTGATCTATGAGGGCGATGACCTGGTTTCACATCAACCAATGGAACGATTTCTTCAAAAGCAGATGTTAAGTTGAACTCACACTCCGCCAATGGAAGCAAGAAACTCTGCTTCCGAATCCCTGACATCTTTCCATGATGAAACTGCTTTGAATACCCAAGCCCCAGAAATTGTTGTATCTAATGAAAAGAAATAACATTTTGTCAATTTCAACACTGCTAAAGAAGCAACAATCAATCAACTGAACACACAAGAAGACAGAAGATTTCGAGCTCAAGAACAAGAACAAGATGCCTACAAATACTACTTGTTTCCACACAGAGAGAGAGCTTCAAATCACACCAGCAAACAATTACTTATCAAAATTCAACACACTTTCTAATCATCAAAAGAACACAATCATGCCAAATTCATCACAGAAGGAAACACTGCTAAAGAAGCAACAATCAATCAAATATAAACACAAGAAGAAAGTATATTTCGAGCTCAATAACAACAACTACAAGGTATCTAGAAGGAGCACTTGTTACAAACAGAGAGAGCTTCAAAATCACATCAGCAAAGAACTACTAATCAACAACGCAACACACTTGTAACCATCAAGACAAAAACACAATCATCTCAAAACAAAGGAACTGATTCAATGATCTTCATCCTTCTATTGTATCTAACACAATTGTGCAAGAACAAAGCTTCAAATAAGAGTCCCAAACTATTATACTTTTATAAAACAGTACCTATCAACTAGTATATACTTGTTGGAGCTTCAAAATCAAATTAGCAAACAATTACTTATCAACAACTCAACACACTTCTAACCATCAAGACAAGAACACAAATTATCTCAAAACAAAGGAACCGATTCAACAATCATTCATCCTCCTATTGTATCTAACACAATCGTGCAAGCAAGAACAAAAGCTTCATCTCCAAAAAAGAGTCCCTTACCTGGTCAGGAGGAAGCTCACGTTCGCCATGAAAAACAACAACCTTAGAACACTCGGAAAACCCCAAATCAAAAACCCTAACCATAGAATCAAAAGTAATCAACCCAACCAACGAACCCTCCGGCAACTGCTCAACCACAAGCAAAACCTCACTCCTCAAAGCCCTCAACTCCTCCTCCCCCATACACACATCCACCACAAACACAAACGCCCCCGACCCCACCCCTTGTCCCCCCACTCCACCATTCGAATACTCCACCGCGCTGTACGTGGGGAAAAGCTCCGCGGGGAGATTGGTCTCCGTGATCCCCGCGTAAGATCGCGGGAAAGGGTTTTTGTGGAAGCAGAAGGGACACGACCAGATTCGGGACTTGTAATCGACGCGAGCGTAAGGGTTCAGCACCGCGGCGCAACGGGAACAGATGAGGGGGTCGTAAGGGATGGTGGGGAGGTCGGAGAAGGACATGAGGGGAGTGTACATGATGCTTAGTGGGACCACGAGGGACTCGGAGTCGGATTTTGTGGTTGGCCATGAGTTCCATGACCAGCGTAAACCCTCGATCGCTTCTAGCTCTAGGAAATCCATTTTTGAGATCTAGCGAGAGTTGAGGATCGGATCCGGTTGTTTACCGGAGTTTCTAGAAGATTTATGTGGCCGGTAAGGAATCAATCAAAGACATCCAATCACCCTTGGAGTTTACGCTTTCAGAGGACTGTGTCTTTCTTTCTTTCATAAAGGTTGAATTATAGTATTTTTTTTATTCAACAAAAAAATACATAACATTAAGCTTTTTGAAAATCAGTATCAGCGCTGTGAGTTATGCTACTGTTTCGGCCCAGAAAATTTTAAATAGTGCAAATCTTTTAATTAACAGGACATATAAAAAAGTAAATGCAAAAAATAGCATTCACTAAATTTTAGTGATTGTAGTAGAATAGATTTTATAAGATGATGCAATCGAGGATTTAACCGATGTTAAAATTAAATCAGTGTTAAAATATGTTTGACACTTTGGATATTCGGGTTGGGTTTGAATAGGATCCAATCGGATTCGAATAGGATCAGATGAGATCTGGATCTATCATATATATGAATTCTATATCTAATAGTTACTTAGTAGATTTTCGAATGGATTTCCAATAAAATAGTCACATGGTATCCATCTATGTTATCCAAACCATTTCAAGTTTAAGTAACATAGTAGCTTTCTTGATCTACTAAGGCCTCGATTGGTACATCAGATGATAAAGCAGAAGCAGTATGCTACAGAAGCTGTATGCTATAGAAGCTGTATGCTTTCATTAAAGTTTTTAATAAAGTGATTGGTAGAGCATTAGCAGTATACGCTTTTAAAATTGTCATAATAGTTAGTAAAATAATATATTTCTTTTAAAATAATATATATAATATATATTAATAATATATAATTTTATTAAAATAATGAATTTTCAGTAGTTAATTATATTTAAAAATTTAGTTTTTTTAAAAAAAAATATTAAATTATTTTTGGATATAACATATTACTCATATATAAAATTATAGCTATAATTTAATAAATTTTTATTAAATTATAATTATTATTAAATAAATAAATTAATTAACTATATTTTATATATAAATTAATTATAATTTATATATAAATTATTATTATTTATTTATTGGTAAAGCTCTAAATTACTCATATATAAAATTATCCTAAAAGTTAATATATAATTTATTTATTAGTGTCTAAATAATATGTTTATATCGATAATATATAAATAATATTATGTTATGATTGTTATTAAAAATAATGATATGTAATTATATAAATTATATTATATTTTAAATGTGAAATATTTTTCTTTTTAAAAAAAATAATTTTAATTTTAATTTTATTTTTTAAAATAGAAATATATTTAATTATAAAAATAGTGTTTATATTTTTAAACAAAAATAAATTAATTATATATAAATATTATTAAGTTTTATATTTTCTATATGCAAATGCTCTCCCAAAAGCTCTATATGAGAGCATTGAGTAAGGGGTTGATTGGTAGAGCATTAGCATAAGCATTATGCTCTCTATTATCCAATCAACATTTGGCAAAGAAGCATTTAGAAAAGCATTTACCAAATGCAAATGCTCTCCAAATGCTCTTTTCTCAATGCTCTCATATAGAGCTTTTGAGAGAGCATTTGCATATAGAAAATATAAAACTTAATAATATTTATATATAATTAATTTATTTTTGTTTAAAAATATAAACAAGATTTTTATAATTAAATATAAATTTTTATTTTAAAAAAATAAAAATAAAAATTATAATTAATTATTTGTAAAAGAACAGTATTTCACATTTAAAATATAATATAATTTATATAATTACATATATCATTCATTATTTTTAATAACAAACATAACATAATATAATTTATATATTATCGATATAAACATATTATTTAGACACTAATAAATAAATTATATATTAACTTTTATGATAATTTTATATATGAGTAATTTCGTGCTCTGCCAATAAATAAATAATAATAATTTATATATAGATTATAATTAATTAATTTATTTATTTAATAATTATTATAATTTAATAATAATTAATTAAATTATAACTATAATTTTATATATGAGGAATATGTTATATCCAAAAAAATTAATATTTTTTAAAAAAATAAATTTTTAAATATAATTTACATAATGAAAATTAATTATTCTTAATAAAATTATATATTATTAATATATATATTATATATATATATTATTTTAAAACAAATATATTATTTTACTAACTATTATGACAATTTTAAAATTGTATACTGCTAATGCTCTGCCAATCATTTTATTGAAAAATTTAATGAAAGCATACAGCTTCTGTAGCATACTGCTTCTGCATCATGCTACTGCTTTATTATCTGTTATACCAATCGAGGCCTAAATAGCATTTGGAGAGCATTTGCATTTGGTAAATGCTTTTCTAAATGCTTCTTTGCCAAATGTTGATTGGATAATAGAGAGCATAATGTTTATGGTAATGCTCTGCCAATCAATGTAACATAGTAGCTTCGAAAGATTTCTGGTTATCCAAACCATTAACACAGTAGCTTTCGTGGTAGAACAAAAAAAAAATATTTCTTTTACATATCGGTAAATGAGCTTTACTGACCAAGCCCAATAAGTTATAATTGGGCCTTTTAAGGAGAAGATTTCCCCTTCACCGAAGACGGCGAGAAAGAGCAGAGGAGAAACCGAGGACCAGACGCCGGAAAAGGAACGATGCTGGGACTCTCTTACGGTGAGATTCTAGTCATCATCGGCGCAACAGCTGCTGTTGTAGGTTCGTCTCTTGTAAAATTGTCTTCAATCTTCATCGTCAATCAAATCATGAAATAGAGATAATGATTCGAATTTTTGCAGGGCCAAAGGATCTTCCGATAATCGCAAGAGCAGGAGGAAGATTATTCGGACGAGCGATTGGTTACATACAAATGGCTCGTGGTCACATAGACGGTGTCATGAAACAACCTCAAATGCAGCAGGTTCCTTCCTTCTTTTTCAATTCAACAATTACTCTTTGTTGTGATCTTTACTTACTTACTCTCAGTATATAACTTGTTTAGATTTCGAAAGAAGTTCAAGATTTGCGAGCACAAGTTGATGCTATTAGCCATGGCGCAAGTTTCTCTCTCTTTAATTCCAATCCTTTGACTCGTAGAGTTGACAACAACCAATCTCCAGAATCTTCTAATACAACCACCAATGGTATTAAACACAACAACTAGCTTGTTTTGTTCTGCTTGTTCCTTTAACTGGTTCTGTCTTTTTTAGGGAATGTTAATTCTGTTAATGTTGAGGAAAGACCCAAGGTTGCAGATCATTGGACAAAGGTATTCTCTTTTTTTATGATCCATTTGTCTTTTCTTTTATTTATGTAACGCTACTTTTTAAAGGCTCAAGAGTTTAGTGGTTCGTCGTCATCGGCTTCAGTTAATCTTCACGCCCAAGCAACAGCTTTTGAACGTTTATCTGAGTCTGTTAGTAGCAAAACTCACACTCTAAGTAGTGATTCACCTGTTCTTCCAGTTTCTGCTGAGATGGCAAAGTTGCTCCCTCATCGCAAAGGTAAAGAGATTTCTTGACTCTTCATTAGGTTTGAGTAAACAAAAAAAAGGCTTGATACTTTGATCCTAAATTCATTTGGTTGTAGAAAGTGCGAAAGGATCTGATTTAATGCTGGAGGCAGTTCTTGAAGCTGAAGTAGCACACAAAGCCAAACACTTTTTTGCACAAGCCGAAAAGGAAACTCCAGCTTTAAAAGGTGAACCAAAATCTCTTCAAACCAAAGAACCTACGTTTTTAAACTCAAATTACATACTATCATAATTTAAACGTGCTTTAGAGGCTAAGATACTCATTGTGTAACCCTTTTTAATCTTGTGACTGTTGCAGGGAAGTTTGTTGTTGACGATAAAGGCGAAAGTTGAAGTTAAAAGCTTTATGGATCATCGATTAACAAGTCACAAGGCACCGGCATGATCTTGGTTCGTACTTGTAGCGTGAGAATAGTGGCCCATGTCGTTCGAGTAGGCATTTATACTAACTGGGGCAGAGTCTGAATTCTGTTTCTGCTCCGGCAACAAGTGAGCTAAACCTGGCCGAGATTAGTTCAGTAATTGATCTTGTAATTTTGTTGAACGATCTTGATTCCTGTAATTTATTCTGCGGCTTTGTAGGTTTGTAGGAATATGAATAAATGTGTGTTTTTAGTTCTCAACCGGTTATGTTTTAACTTCTACTTACAAGCTTAAAAAGGGGGGATTTTCTATTTCCGTTGGTATGGTGCAAAAGTATTCTTTGATTTGAGTATTTTCTCTTGTAAACACAAAAACGAGTATTGAATGGATACATAGTGTATATTGTATAATAGTTGTTGTAGTGTATATATAGAGTTCGATTGTATATTGTATAAATTTTTGTTCACATTTTCCCTCACTTTCTCTTTGACTGAGCTTGGAATCTTTTGATTATTTGCTATTCCAATGCTGGATTGATGAGTTCTTCAATTCATTATACGTTCGTTGAGCTTGTTTTAAATGAGTTCTTCGTTGATGTCTTGATTCTTTCGATCATCGATACTCTTCTTCTTTGAGCTTTTGGATCTTCATCTAATCAGTTGTGCTTGCTTAAACAATGGCTACAACTATTTAACAGCATTTTGTTCGTCACTTTCTGGATCAATATGATAATTCATATTACCTTCACAACTCCAATAATGCTGGATTAGTCTTGGTCCCCGATCATCTTAACTCTAGAGCTGACTTCCATTCTTAGTGTTGGATGGCTCTCAATGTACAAAACAAACTTTTTTCGCTGATAGTACGATTTTTAAACCACATGTAGCTCATCTTGATTATGAACCATGGTCTCGATGCAATGATACGGTATCAACATGGTAAGATTTCTAAACCACATGCAATGATAGGCCATAGCTTACTTTTTATGTCTACGGCTCATACAATTTGGACGAATTTCCCTTCTCATTTTAAATAAAATGATTTTCTCGCATTTATGAGATTGAACAAAGGTTTAGATTTGAATGCAACGTAGCAACTCTATGAGAACAATTCAACAATGTAGTGAGTAACTAAGTTTCTTATGGGATTGAATGAAAGTTATGAGTCTTTTAGGCGTCATATTCTTATGTTGAAACCGGTTCCTTCTACTGAAGAATTGTTCAACATGATTGTGCAAGATGAAAGGCACAAGACAATTAAGTCATCTAAGGTTGATACACCGGTTTTCAAATCTCAGTTTCTGAGTTAGCTCCTAGTCATGGGACAAACAATCAAGTTTATGTTGCTGCTCATCCTGGTTATCGTCCTCACCAAAGGACTATCTGTACTCATTGTGGGTAAGCAGGACATTATGCTTAAGTGATTTAAGTTCTACAACAATGGATATTAATCTCCAGAGTCTTTTGTTCCTCTTCCTCATATCTGTTGATTATAATGGGAGAAAAATTAGGAAAGTAAGTTTTGGAGAAAATCGATTTCGTAGAAATCTTCTTTAGAAAAATAATTATTTGAACGTCTTAAATTAGTTTGTAAATATATTAATTGGTTTTTGTAATACTTTGCTTTTATATAAGCTAGGTGACTTGTGTTTTGGTTAATAAAGGAATTAGGAGCAAAAAAGAGACACAAAACTCTGTTTTCCACATTAATTCAAAAGGGAGCTGTTTAACTATACCCCAACAGTTTTTAGGGTTTCCATTTCAAAAGACAAAAGCAACAAGACACCTATCTCTCTGCATTCCATGACCACACCATATATATATTGTATATATGCATTAGATCCCAACAACGAGACCACAGCAGCAAGTAAAGAATCAAGCGTGTGTCCTGGAGAAGCTGAGAACCCGATCACTCCTGCAAAAACAGCAAAGAGAAGAATCAACCTTTATGTTAACAAGAAAACACAGACCTTTGATGAGATGGTTTTGTTATTCAAAGAATATTTTCTTTTACAAACTAAACTGACCTGTTGCTTCTTCTTCTTTGGCCTTCTCTTCCTTTTGGGTTTATGAGCATCAGAATTGGAGCTCAAGTTGCTACTCTGACTGCTATATGTAGTTGCAGCAGTATCCCTGGCATTATATGAAGTTGCAGCAGTGTCCCTGGCATTATATGAAGTTGCAGCAGCAGCCCTGGAATTATATGAAGTTGCAGGAGCAGCCCTGGAATTATATGAGGTTGCAGCAGCAGCCCTGGAATTATATGAGGTTGCAGCAGCAGCCCTGGAATTATATGAAGTTGCGGCAGCAGTCCTGGCATTGTATGAAGACTCACTTCTTCTGTTTGAAGTGTTTCTTGAGGATGATGGCATCTCATTCCTCTGCATAGACGTGTTTTTCCTAGAATTTGAACCAAACCTTGCTTGTGGTGGTGGCATTAAAGCCCTAGCAGAGCTTTGTTTCTACAAAATTCCAAAAAACATTCCAAATTAGAATATCAGAGTTTGTCATAGAAACCATAGCTTTCATAAGAAGTGGTATCACCATTCATGAGTTTCGCTCGTTCTTCCACCATATCCATGAGTTTCAGATTTTAAAATGCTTGATAATATCAAGAAAACTCATCATACCTGGTTTCTTTCATCACTAGACATGCCAGATGTTGCTCTACTAGAAGTAGCTTCCCTGAGGAATTGCATATTATGGTCAGAAATTAGAAGTGTTAAAGATTTAAAGAAAGTATAGTATACTAAAATTACTAGGCCTACTTTGCGCTTTTATCGGTCAATTCATCATCTGCGTCTGCTTCATCGCTTGAGCTCCCTTTGTCAAAGAAATCATCATCACTAAGTTCTAGAAGACCATCATCTTCACTCCCTGTCTCTGTTTTTACACAGCCGTAACATATTTATCAGCTATACCTAATATTTCCAGGAAAAAGTAAACAAATAAGCTTCTCCGCAATCCGCATATCAAGTTTACCTTCTAACTCCTTCCCACTAGCAGCAGCAACAATGATATTGGCTTTGATCTGCTTCCGCATTTTACTTCTTCGCTCAATCACTTCTGAGTCCTCAGCTCCAGTAAATAAAGATACATACTTTTCATTTTTGGGAAAGAACTGCAATTGTACATACAAAACAATTATACATTTTCCCCAACTAAGCTCATTCTAATTCATTACGAAAAGAAACTCAGCAGAGAATAACTATATAGTAAACTTACCCTAACATACTCAAGATCTTCTTTAAGTTTACTGAGTTGCTCAGCTATATCTCCATCTCCAACATGAGCAGATGAAGTGCGTTGTAACTTCTCAAGACGCCTAATGCTCCTTTCAATCTTTCTCCTCTCTAATTCATAGACAAAACTAGTTGTAATTATCTTTCAGGCACATACAAAAGCCGTTAATATTAAATGGCAACACAACTCTTACCAAAGAACTTAATCTTTCTGTTCCTGAGGAATACTTTACGTTCAACAGCGAGACGTGTATGGTCATCTTGCTGCTTCTTCAAATACTCCAACTTCTGTTTCAGAGTCTCTTTCACTTCAGGAGGCAAATCCTACAAAAAATTGATCCACACATCGTATCTATAAGACCAAAAAACCCTGATTTGAGAAAGCCCTTTAAGCAGAGAGAGAGAAAGGAGCTGACTTTACGAAGGAAGCGTTCGACGGAACGCATCTGGTTCTTGAGAGAGACGATCTTAGGTTTCTTCTCAACGCGTAATGGTTTCGATCTCCGGCTGCTACTTCCCGCAGCTTGATTCGGTTCTGAAACCCTTCTCTTGGCATAGCCGCCGTGCGCCATGGCCGCGAGGGTGTACGAGAAAGCTTTGTAAGGAGAAAGGGGAAGAACAACGACAGACACACAAAAAGATTAGGGCTTTGTGTTTTCTTTTACTCTTTTTTGTTCGGTCGGCGTTAACGTCTTTTCTCTAAAACGTTGCGTTGCGGATCCTACATGTCAGTCCTTAATCTATCTATACTATTATTTGCGAAGTGGTTTTTCGCAACTGAGCTCTCACGTTAAAAGTTAGCACGGTTAATATCTATTTTACCCTTAATGAAATTTTTATATATAACTAATTTTATGATTAGAAAAGAAATTTAAAAAATAAAATTAGATGAGTATGTTATTATTTTAGATAATAAAGAATAATTAATATAATAAATTTATACAAAATCAAAAATAAGATAATTCTTATATATGTTATTATTATCTGAATATAATATTGTAACAACATGATAATGTTTGTATATTTTAATTTTATATATAATTGATTTTGAATTTTGACAGTAATATTATTTTATTATAAATATTAACCAAACAAAAACATTTGTATAAAAATACTTTTAATTGTATAATTAAATATTAGGTATTAAAAATTGAAACAGTTCAAGTTAATGTTCCTTTAATGAAATTTATATATTTGTATATAAATTAGTTAAAACGAATTTTATGTCAATGATAGAAAGTTATATGTTATTATATTAGTTAATTTATTATAAATTAATAGGATAGTTATCCACATTCATGCATATTTAAAACATAAGATATCATATAGAATATTATAGAGTTATCTGGAAATATTTTTTTTATTATGAAAAATAAAAATGTATGTTATAAAACAATTTAAAATTAAATATTAAGAAAAATATAAATATATTTTTAAAAATATTTTGTTATGTGAATGTTTCTCAACACTATAATAAGCATATAGATTTTGATAAAAATTCATATAAAAGTATTTTAATGTTTGATTTAGCTTTTTTAAAATTATAAAAAATAATTTATAATATTATTTTAGAATTAATAAAATAAAAAATAAAAAAAATTTGTAAGAAAATTATGCCCGCATATGCGGGCACAACACCTAGTTAAATATTTTTATAAGCTACTAAATTATAATACGCGTGTAAAATAATTAGATTTTATAATTTATCATTCGAAAATTAACTGATTAAACTTTATGTTTATTTGAATAGAAATTGCGTTCTATAAACGGTAAGAAATCTACTTTAACTAAAAGCCGAATATCAGAGCCTATGAATCTGTCCATGTCGGATTTTTAATTCAACCAATAAGAGTTTCTATATCCTCCATGTGAGCTCACTTCTTCTGTGAGAGAAATTCGATTGCACGGCTCTATCTAGACAAAAGCTTTAAACCCTAATCTCCTAAGCCCCAAACGATTTGATTCCTCACCTCATCTTCTTTGTTTCCACTTCTCTCCAACTTGATTATCTCTTTACTCAGATCAGTCTTTACTCGTCTTCCGTTTCGCTTCCTTCTATCTATATTTCTTATAAATTCATCTATCTGTTGATTCCAATCAGAATCAGGAAAAAAAAATTGAAAGCAACGGAGTAACCATAAGTTCTTCACTATTGCCGTGATCTTCGATCTCAGTGATAAAAGTAATTTATTTGAGTGGGGAGACGAGAGAGGGGGAGAGAGCTTTGAGATGAAGAGATCACAGGAGAAATTTGTGAGGAAGATGGAGTGTGACGAGGCAAAATTGGGAGCCAGAACTGCGGGTTATGAGAGTGGTGTGGGGTTTGGAGGAGGGACGGTGGTCCTCGCAAGGGGTTTTGACGGTGGGGATGTTGAGAGATGCGAGAGCTTTGAACTGTTGTGGGCCTAATGGGGAAGAGGAGGTGTGTGGAATGGGAGAGATGGTTGGAGAAGGAGTTGGTAGAGGAAGGAGCGTTGACATTGATTCTCTATGTCGCAAGCTTGATCTCTGATTATGGAATGTTCATTAGATGCTAAGTCTTTTTCTTTCAATCTAAGAATCGAGTTTTTCAATAGTAGATTATATCATGGAACATGAGTCTTTGAGAGAATTACTTTCTCCAAAATTTTATTCAATTCCAAGTGAAAATTACTTCTATATATGAGTGCAGGTTAGTCCCAGTGAATCTACATAACTACAAAACAAAAAAGTTATATAGCTTGATAGTTGGTGTTGTTTGTAAATGTCAAGAGTCATGGGAACATACGGATATTGTGCTCCTGGCTATGCTATGACGGGTCAGTTCACGTTTAGATCCGATATATACAGTTTAGGAGTAGTCCTTCTAGCGCTCATCACTATAATGAAAGCAATTGATAGTACAAAAGAGCGTAAAGATCAAAACATGGTCGGATGGGTATGTTCTTCTGTCTCTTGATATTATCTCTCAATAAATTTTTGGTAGAGATAAAAACACTAATTTTGCGCTTTCTTACAGGCATGACCTTTGTTCAAAGACAAGAGGAACTTCCCAAAAATGGTTGATCCATTGATTCAGGGACAATACATTGTTAGAGGACTGTACCAAGCACTTGCAATTGCAGCAATGTGCGTTCAAGATCAGCCAAACATTAGGCATGTTGTATTAGACGTAGTCTTGGCTCCCAACTTCTTCTAATTATGATCTGAATAGTCCTAGCAGCAGTAGTTGGAGATGAGGAAGAGAAAAGACCATATCTACTCAAGGAAACAAAATCTGAACTATCACCCTAGGAAAGAGAATGGTAAGAAGAATATCAAATCTAGATTTTTTTTGGAAGAAAATGGGTGGATAAATAAATATAAAACCAAATCAATCACATTTTTAACATCTATTTGTAAATGTAAATCTTGACACTGCTTTTATTGTATGTAGCATGGTTCTTTGTTTCTGTAGAACAACAACAAACCATTTTTTTAACAACAAACTAATTTGTTTTGGGACATATATATTATTTTTCTTCAGAATATCTGAAGAAACATATTTGGAACTCTTTGAAAATCAATTCTGAACCCTTTAGATATTATTCTGAGCCTATCAGAAAAATTCTCAATTTCTGAACCATTCAAAAATCAATTCTGAATCCATCAGAAAATACTTCTGAGCCTTTAAAAAATGTTTTTGAACCATTTAGAAAATATTTCTGAACCCTTCATAAAATGATTCTTCTTTTCACAGACACAAACATCTTGATAATTTACTTTTGAAATCCTTCAGAAAAAATATTGTATTTGGTTCAAAAATATTCTGAACCCTTCAGAAAAATATTTTTAAACCGTCAGAAATCAGTTATGAACCCATCAGAAAATGTTTCTGAGCCCTACAGAAAATAATTTCGAAACCTTCAGAAATTGTTATTAGTATATAAATATTGTTACGAGAAAATAAAGAGAGAGATAGGTTCAGAAAAATATTATGAAACCTTCAGAAATCAATTATGAACTCTTTAAAAACCAATTTTAAACCTTTTAAGAAATGTTTCCGAGCCCTTAAAAAATGTTTGAAAGCCCTTCAAAAAATGTTTCTTTGCACTTCACGAAATAATTTCAAACCCTTCATAAATTGTTGTGAGTATAAAAATATTGTTATGAGAAAATAAAGAGAGAGATAGAACATTTCAGAAATCAATTATAAACCCTTGAGAAAGCAATTCTGAACTGTTCAGAAATCAATTATAAACCCTTGAGAAATCAATTCTGAACTCTTCAGAAAATGTTTCTGAACCTTCAGAAAATGTTTATGAGCCCTTCAGAAAATGTTTGTGAGCACCTCATGAAATAATTTCGAACCCTTCAGAAATTATTATGAGTATATAAATATTGTTATGAGGAAATAAAGAGAGAGATGAAATGGGTGGAATCAGTAAGAAATTTCTGAACCCTTCAGAAATCAATTCTGAATCCCTAAGAAAATGTTTTCGAGCTCTTCAGAAAATGTTTATGAGCCCTTCAAAAAACATTTTGAACCTTTCAAAAATCAATTTTGAACCTTTGAGAATATGTTTCTGAGCCATTGAAAAATACTTCTGAACCCTTTAGAAAATGTTTTTGAACCCTAAACTAAACTAAAATAACAAAAACTATCAAATAAATTTAATGATAGTAATCAAACGTAATATTTAAATTCACTAAGGGTACTTTCGTAATTAACCATCATGAGAATTAACGTGTGCGACACGTAGGAAACTCACTTTTCAAATAATATTATAGAGATTTTACCTGAAATACTTGATATTTTACATAAATTACTTTAGATAACCGAGCTGCAACTAAACAAGAACCAAATTTTTCTTGGGTATTCAACTGTTCCTAATCTTACTATCCAAATGGACTCAAACCGAAACTATATGAACGATCTAAACCAAAAATATGTTGGTTCCTATATGGATCATGTAGCCCCTATCCAAACTATATGATACCTAAGATACCCGATCCAAACTGAACCGATCCGTGAATGCCCAAACCCACATGATATAATGAAGAACTAAGATTAAAAAGAGAGTGCTTATTGGAAGCTCAAGCGTGTTGCAAGAAATATATATAAATTTTTATAGTTATAAGAATGTGTTAGTAGCTTAGGGATATACACACACAAAAAAATTATACAAAAGATTTTCTTATTACAATATAACGTTTTTTTCCTGTGGCTGAGATGGCTGATGTAAAGTTTTGTTGAAGATTTAGCATCTAAGAAATGGTTTTGAATCAGTTAGACTTTCTAGTGTTTTTCTTGTTGATATTATTGGATAGGAGATTTACATAATTTTTTTGAAGATGTTTACCAATTTTTTTTTATTTTTTGAAACAAAGGGAATTTACCAATTTTTACTGGTTAAAAATAAATTATGGCGTAGGCAAGCCTCAAAACATTTTAGAAACACTCTTACTTTTTAGTTTTGATAAAACTCTCACACTTTGGTTTCTTCAGAATGATGATGATTTTGTTGTAGTAGAACTAGTCAAGTTGTATGATTAATGATATATTATGAATTTTACCCGTTTTCACCATAGTATATATGCTTTTAGGATCTATTATATGTGTTTGAAGTCTATTATAAAGTTTTTTCAGATCCATGTATGTTTTGGAGTAATGTGAAGATTATAGAGTATCTTGGGGTTTTATGACGAAGAAACTCGTAGCTGCTGAAGAATCAGAATTCATAGTCGATAAATAGGAAGAGTGTTGATCGACAACACTATGTTGTCATCGATCGACAACGAAGCGCGAGACGGGCCGACTTATTGGTGACTGAATAAAAGCCCAAAAGTTCCACATAATTACAAAACTATCCTCAGTCGACTTTATTTCTAGTATTTAAGTGTTTTGCCATTGTTAGGGCAACATCCCCCCACCATACGACTTTTCATAACATATTCCATACTTAGAAGTTTTGGGTTGTATTTGGAGAGAAGATCTAAGGCTCCTTCAGATATTTGTTTTGGAACTCCATTGTTTCTTATTCCTTATTACATTTTATATTTTCAATTTAGCTTATTATTATGCTTTGTTTGATCATGTATGAGTAGTTCTCTTTATTAGATTTAGGGTTAATTAGGGTTATGAAGGATTAGCCAAAACTATAGAATTTCTAAGGTGTTAAAGATATCCATCAATTGAATTGATATTATTCTTGTATTCTAGTGTAGCTAACTAGAACCTTGATTTTAGGATTGTAGACAACTACAACAGTAGGTTCTTTTCCTGAATTGATTCTTTTGAGCTAGGCTTCCAGATACATTTGACAGCTGGTTAGGAAGTTAGTATACCAATGGAATATGATAATAAAACTGATTTAAGGTAGTAGTCGATCGATGCTCAGCTTAAACCACCAATCGACGACTCACTTTGTGTTCATAAGCGAAGGCTGGAACACTAGACTTAGATAATTATTAGACTCACATGCGACAGCTGGATATTTATACAGTAGAGTTCGAGTTCTAGAATATCACACACATGCCTTTAGCTTCTAAATCTCTATAATCATGATTACCTAAAATCCCAGATCTAGCTATATTCTCATATTCTTTACAACCTCAATCAATTAAACTACTTATGTGTTTAGTGCTTAATAATTACTTGACTAACTTAATATAAACATAAGTCTATTGAGTGTCCACGTTCCCTATGGATTTGATCCCTAATATTACAACTGAACTTCTTATTTGAATGAGTAACATTGTTCATGGAGTAATTTGAGTGATATCAATTAACATTAACAAAGGATATGGAGCCATTTTTCAAATTATGTGATATTTGTTCTTTGAAAGTATTTCTTGGGATTAGAAATAACTTGTACTTCTAAAGGTGTTTATATATGTCAGAATAAATATGCCATTGGTTATGGACTATTCTAGTTTGCTTCTTCAAATCTTGCTTTGAGATGTTTTGTGCTGATGTGGATTTGGTTGTTTGTTTTGATATTAGACGGTCTACAAGTTCTTAATTCTCAAAGAACAATCATTTATATCTAGATCATATGTCGAGGTTGAATATTGAAACTTAACTTTCGCTTTTTGTGGAATGATGTGGTTGAGTAATCTTTTGAAAGGCTTGTGAATGGAATCATCAACTCTTTGAGTTTTTCTTTGAATAGTATCGTTGCAATTTACATTTTTATAAATTCTGATTTTATATAAAAAATACACATTAAATTATATTCTTATAATGTTTGGGAGAAGCTGAATTAAGCTCTTCTCAAATCTATACACGTTAGAACACATAACATGTGGTTGATATCATAATTAAACTGTTTCATCTGAATTCGGTGTGTCTGAGGTGAAAGTATGATTTTGATGATGAGTCATTTGAATGATGTTTGTAATTCATCTTCAACAATAAGTCCCCTAGTTCATTGTGAGAGACGAAATCAATCTCGGTGAATTACAAGAACGGGTCCATAAAGTAATTGAACTAGGCACAAGTTGTCTTCCAAATTCCTCTAACTGTAATCTCGGCACTTCCCAAGGTCCTTGTTGGTCAGTGCAAATCATGTATTAAAAACCCAGTTATCTATAATTTTGTATCATATGGATGTTATTCTTCTTTTTTTCGCTTGATCAAGGTGGCATGGATTCAAGTATCTTTCACATTCACCTTTAGGGTTATAAATGAGAAAACTATGGTTTTCCCAGGATGTTCAGAAGGCTGCTTGAGACACAAGGTTTTGAAGTTTTTAAGCATTCAGATTCATATTGGTGATTCAACTATCTTTTGGTGAGATCATTGGTCACCTTTTGGCCCGCTCTATCATTACCTAGTAGGCCCAGACGCTTCTTGCAGGCTTGGTATTCCTCTATTCTACATTGTTACAGACTTGTTTATTGATGGTGGATGGTCCTTGATGTAGCTCATTCAGAAAACAGGTTCTCCTCTACACATGTATTACCACTCTCACTCTGTCATTTGGGTAAATGATCAGTTTATTTTAAGTGTTGATGGTTGTTCTCAGATATGTTTCTCTTTTAAATTGATTTGAAATAGAATTCTTGAGACTTGACAGTAATTTGTTACAAGGGCCTTATCCTTCGTCATGCAATAACGAGCTGGTTATTTATTCTCAACAGAAATCCTACTCTTGGTCGAATGATTTCTTGGGGCTTCGATGTGGGGAACACTTGCTTAAGAGCATGATTATCGCAAGTTCTTAGGAGGATTTTTAGGATAATTAGATTTTTTTTTAATGAAAAAGAGGAATTACTCAAGCAATGTATCAAGAACCGTATCTTGTAGCACCCGTGTCGCGTGGAAGGAGAATTGGAGAAAAATCGTCGGAGTCAGAAAAGTTAGTTGGCGTCGTCGCTCTCCTCACTGGTGGCTCAGATGATGGCTACGAAATTTACAGCACCCAAATTGTTCTTTTTCTCCTTTAGGGTTCTTAAAGCTCTCTCTCTCTCCTCTTCTCAATTTCACAGGAATTTTGTTTTATGCGTTTTCTTCATTCCTGACTCCTGAGGGTAAAATTTGCTCATCTTTTTGTGGGTGTTTCGATTTTTTTTATGCAGATGTACAGAATTTTTACCATGAGTGTGACCTTGGTGAATTATTTCATCATCCTTCTTCGTATGACTTCTCTGGTTGATTTTTCAACAATTTTTTTATTGTTGAAGAAGTTGAGGTGTTGAAATATGCCTTGAATCTGCATCGGTCGATCTAGGAGTCATTGATCGGTCGATCTAGGAGTCATGGATCGGTCGATCTGACTGGACACGTATCGTTCGATACAAGAGCTTGTGTATCGAACGATATTGTGTCAAATCCGATAAAATATGGAAAGTTTTATTAAATGTTTTCTTATACATCTTTAGGGTTTTACCCTATTCTGTAACACAATTTGTACTCTGAAAAACTAGCCTCCACTAATAAAGTACTCATTTTACCCGTGGATCAAACAATGTTAAATCTCTGTGTCTTTCTTTTCTGTTCATCTACTCTGTTAATCTGTATCTTTTCACAACCGTCACAACAAATTGGTATCAGAGCCCAAGGTTTCGTGGTCCTTGGTTTGAGGGGAGGATTGTTAGAATAAAAAAAGGCAATCCAAGTCCCACATCAGATATTAGACAGAATAAAGTCTAATATATATAGCTGGTCTAATCTCACTTAGTATGAGGCCTTTTGGGAGTAACGACCCAAGAACAAATACGTGAGGGCTTAGGTCCAAAGCGAACAATATCATACTAAGCGAGGGATTGGACATCTGGTGACGGACATTTGGCTCTAGTTGAGCGTCTGGCCTCCAGCACGGGCATCCGGTCTGGCTCTAGTAGAGCATATGGTCCAGGAGTGCATCCGGTCCTTCACAACATGAGGTTATATGTGTTCAGTGCAAGAATCGGCTCCTGGTCTTGAATTAGAGATAATATGTGATGTTAAATGCATTTTTTGCTTCATGAGTTCTCTGTTGTTTCTTTTTTTCTTTATTTTTTCTCTTATATGTTAGATTTACAGGTTTTGTTAGGGTTCTAGTTCTTGTCTCCTCTGGCCTTAGTTTTATCTTTCACTGTCTTCGTCTTCAGAGTAGGTTTAATTTCCTGGATACTTAAAGTGTTTGCTACTAAGATGAAGTTAGTGCTCTGTGTGGATTCTCTTGTTATGCAGACAAGAAAAAGTTGTGTGTTTGTGAATTTTGAACAGAAAAACAGAGACTCTAAATGTTTATAAGTTTCTTCATGTTTGCATCGAAGTGAAGTTAGTGTTCTGCGTGGTTTCTCTTCTCTGGGTAATTCTGTTTTTTACCTCTGCAGACAAGGAAAATTTGTGTCTTTATGGATTTCCAAATGAGACATGGGAAGTGAATCTTCCTGCCGGCGAGGTCCCTCCTGAGCTTCCTGAACCAGCATTAGGCATTAACTTCGCAAGGGACGGAATGCTAGAAAAAGACTGGATGTCTTTGGTTGTTGTGCACAGTGACTCATGGCTCATCTATGTTGCCTTCTACTTTGACGCTCGTTTCAGATTTGGAAAGAATGAGAGGTAAGCTTCCTTCTAATCTCAGTGTTCCATGTTCTTAACACATGTCTGTTAAGCAATTTATGGTTGTCTTACCTCTAAGATTAATGAATTTGTTTCAGCAAGAGACTCTTTCAGATGATAAACGATTAGTGTAGTGTTCGTTGTTGGATCATGTCTCTTTTGCTCTTTGAGATAGTTGATATTGCGCCATGTATATGAGTGTTAAGAAACATGACGTTGGTTTTGGTTTGTGTATTACAATCTTGACAAGTTTTAGTTTATGGTGCACTGTTATATCATGTGTCTTCTGATAGTAATTTTCTTATTCAAGAGGTTATTCATTGATCCAACTACAATTTCTTTTTTTTTTTAAGAACCCTTAAATAAGAAACTAGCATTGGAATGAAAAATTAATGTGTTTCTTAAGCAGAGTTTTTAATTACAATAAATTACTATAATTACTAGAATATTTATTAAGAAACTTTAATGGGTTTGTGGGTTAATGGTGTTCTTACCATGTGGTTTACAGAAGGAATCTAGAGATCAACCTATCTATTCTATAAAACTAATGTATAAAACATTACTTTTTTAAAATTTTAAGAGTTTTTTATAATTTTTATTATCTTTTTCTAACGCATTATAATCATTTCATTTAGTTTCTTTCTAAATAATTCACATCATTTATTATAGAACTAGATGATAACCCGCGCCATGCGCGGAGTGAGCTTTTAAAAAATATGTTGCATTTAAATACATATTTTACTATCAATAAATTTTTTACATTTGATTAAGGATGGGCATTTGGGTACTATTTTTGTTCGGTTAGATCCTGTTTAGTTTAGATCTTTGCGGTTTGGTTCGAATCTTTGCAGGTTCGGATAACCCATTTAATTTCTTTTTAAAAGATTAAAATTCATATATACTTTAAACTTTTCAAAATTTAAAAGTAAAAATAATATATAACATATAAATTTGAAAATGAATGCCAAAATACTTAAACTTAACATAAAATTGGTTTATCTTAAATATCTGGAAAAAAACTCGATAAGTATTTCAAATATTTTT
Organism: Eruca vesicaria subsp. sativa; assembly: GCA_932364175.1. Taxonomy (NCBI): domain Eukaryota; kingdom Viridiplantae; phylum Streptophyta; class Magnoliopsida; order Brassicales; family Brassicaceae; genus Eruca; species Eruca vesicaria. The sequence goes on from CAKOAT010098488.1 coordinate 297,304, forward strand.
GGTATTTGGAGTGTCGTTTAACTATTTTAAAAATGTACATTTAACTATTTTATATATTTCTAAGTATTTTGGAAATTTTTAAAATATCTCATGTATTTTGTATATTCTTAAATGTTAAATTTAAAAATAATTAATATATTTAAGTATATAAATATGGTTCGAGTACACTCGGATACCCGAAATACTTCGATTCAGTTTTGGTTCTTTAGATACCAAAATTTCGAATCCGTTTGGACATCTAACAAATTTTGGTTAAAATTGTTTACTACTTTCTGGATTAGATTTGGTTCGGTTATCTGGATTTATTTTTTTGCCCAACCATATAGTTTTTATTGTAACAAAAATTTAAACGAAAGGGTTGATGGTTCATATAGATTTTGGGTATGCAATAGTTTTTAAACAAAACACGCTCTATTATGCGCGATCCATTTAGTTAATCATTATGAACTGTTTAAGACTCATTAGAAAAAAGATTGGCTGAACTAAAAAACGTTAACATTGATCATAAAATTTTCAATGTGAGATTGTTAGAATTTTTAGTAATTTATGATTGTTTTACAAATTTTAAAATATAACATATAAGAAAAAATCTATTTTTTATTATATGATTAATGTGATTGTTTAATTTCTTTTAATAATATAAAATTAAATAACAAGTAAAGACGATAAAAAATTGTTATCAAATATTTATTATTCATAAACATTAATTGTGATATATATGTTAATCATATTAGGTAATTCAGTAAATTTTATTTAAGAAAATAATAAATAGCATTAATAATAGTTTTATGTTTAATTTAATAAAAAATATTATATGTTTATATGGATCAACATTTTTCTCTAGTAAATTTGAGAAGCATTCTCAGGATGACACGTGACTACCATAATATGTTGTAGTGGTTCTCAATTAATATATAGGGGGTTATAAAACATAAATTACCAATTTTAAAGTGTTTTATTACATTTTCTTACATTTTGTTCACTTTTACTAACTAATTTATTAACTATTTTTACCATAATAATTTGACACCATCTATTTTACATCTTATCCATATTAATTTGATAGGTTTAAATGAATTTGCTTGTGACAACAATTCAAAATAGTTAACAAATAGTTTTTATTTGATTACAAAATCAATTAGGCATGGACATCTGGGGTACCTATTCATGTATGGATCATTTCTTTCAGGTATCATTTTTTGTTTTAAAATTAGGTCCACTTAAGTATTATAATTTTTTGGATAGGTTTCGATTCGAGTCCTTCCGGATATGTATGACTTCGGTTCTGATGTATATAAACATAAAAATATTCAGTAACCAATGTATCTGCAATGAAGTTTAGATATTTGTACTGAAATAACTATATTATCTTATTCGGTTCAAATCTTTTGAATATAATTAGTTATATGGTGACTTATGTAAAATATATATACTAACCACAAAATAAATATCAATGTATAAAAACGTAAAAAAATAATATCCACATGGGTGCGGATCAAATTTTAGTTGTTCTTCAAATTTAAATGTGTGTGTTCATACCACATTTGGGAACTCATAATGGTTAAGCTGCCGTTATAGATCCGCCTTCTCGCTGGCTCATTGTCATTGTCATTGTCATTGTCATGTGATCACAAAAATAACATTTTTGCAAGGGTGGCAGGAGACAATTTATGCTGTTTGGAAAAAGATTGGCAAGTACTCTCTACTTCCGGTTGAAATGCTTTCCTATGGGTCTTCTAGGTCAAGCAACTGGTCCTATTCTTCTAACTCGTTGGTCTTCACCCGACTAATGTTTGAAGCTTTGTAATAGTCCATTTTATCAGATTCTTATCAGCATTTGATCCTTCTTCCTCCTTCTGTATTTCTCTTTTTTCTTTTTTTTTTGGTTGTTGTTACCTTATTGTTATTTATTATTAATGCAAAAATCATTTCAAAGAAAATATAACCGTTCTACTTGAAACTTATTATACTCAATATAACGGCCCAGCTTTATTAACACTATGTATCGTGGGTCGTTGGTCCTAGTTTAAATGAAGATCACTCTATTATGCATGTTGACAGCAGATCATTATTGTTTGACTAATCAAACAAATAAGCATGGGCGCAAACTGGGTACTTAAAATTTTGAGTGAATCGGGTAGAAATCCATAAGAAAATGGAAAATTAGGGATTTGCCATTTTTGGTGGGGAAAATAGTAATGTGTGGGGAGGAGAGATAAAGGAAGAAATAGGGTATGGAGTGAATTATGAGGTTTAGTATGTGTATGGAGTGCAAATACTCTAAAATTTCCCCCTACCCACTACTTGACTTACCTTATGTAAATATTGGATTTTTTACTTGTGTTTATACTTAATTCGATCAAGTACTTAACTTATCAAGTACTTGCCTATATTCTAATTACTTGCAAATTACTGGTAATATTTGATACTTATTTATTTACGATTAAAAATTTGAAAATAAATATAGAAAACATATAAGTTTTGGTTATTGTGGAATATATATGTTTTATCATATATCTGTTGTTTTGCTTAGTTTGTTTAAGTTATTTGATTTAGTATGTGTAAATAAATCTACTTAAAAAAGTTATTTGGATCCTTTCATTAGACTAACATTTTTGGTTCCATTATATTTCTCTGACTATATAAATACTTTACAATTTAAATAAACTCATTTATTACTTTCCATAATATATTATAAAATTTCTCTAACAATAAATATTCATGATACTATAACTATGACACTTTGGTTTAATTAATTATATGCAATCAATTATTAAATTTTGATATTACATTCTTATACAAGAGCTAAATGATTAATTTTATAATATATAAAAATTAAATGTGTCTAAACATTATAAGTTGGAGATGCAAACGAATTTGGTCGAAAATTGATTTAAATAAGATATGTTTATTTATTTTACATGATATATTTTTATTTAATTTTAAATGTAAACTAGCCTACGATATAAATATCAGATAGGTTGATATTTTTAATAAAAATATTCAGGTAATTCACTGATTTTTCTAATTTGGTTTAAAATAGTATTTTAGGTTATTTAGTATTTCGATATTATATATAATTAATATTTGTAAGTATATAATTTATATATAAAAATTTAAGTACCCATTTGGTTCTTGGTTCAATTTCTATTTTTAGATTTTAGATATATATGATATGATCGATTATTTATGAAATTTGGCTTAATTTAACTCCGTTTAAATTTTTTTTTAAAAAATTAAAAAATTAAGTACCCTTTTGTGCATAATCGAAAAATAGAAACCACGCTTCTCAATGGGTTAATAACAATATTTTGATTTTATAATATTTTTACCATATTCGTTTTATTAATTTTTACAAAACTGAAATAAAATAAAATAATATAACAAATTTGAAATATTATGGATATCTAATAATAGACATAAATTCATTATTTGACTTTTATGTCAATAAAAATATATGAAGTGCGGATCAAAATCTAAATCACTCCATATACAAGTTAATTTATTACGGTCAACTATTTAATTTACTTTAATTATATCAACCAAAAAATTTGAACTGCACCTACTTATATTTTCTACCATGATTTGGAAAACCTAAATTGATTACAAAATATTCTTTCATATCTTCTCTTAACTTATCTCTTAACCTAAATTGATAACAACCTTTTCATTTTATAAATACAAGCTCCCATTTACCATCAACTCAATCAAATTCAAAAACATCATCAAAATCCATCAAAATATCTATTCCGAAATATTTGGCTTTACGGTCAAAAAAAAAATATCTGCGCTTCTTAAGCACGGGTCAAAATCTAATTTAAATTTTATTACAATAACAGTAGTAAAACAGGTATATTAAGGGATAGTACATATTTTTAGAATCAATATTAAATAATAAAACATGTAATAAACCGAGTATTAAGAAAATTGTGATACTTGATTTGTACTTACAAATAATAAAATTTGCATACTTGTTGCTTGCCTTAAAAATGCTAAATGCTTAATTTTCCAAGTCGAGTACGAATCAAGTAGCAAGTATTCACGAATAACAAGTAGTGCCTAGGCCTACAACCAAACGTTAATCAAATATATTAACAAGCCGCCTAAACAAACAAACAAAAATAGTACTGTAGCAATGAACAATGAATTCAGGTAACACAAACTTTCTTGTTAAATTCAAAGTACATCAAAAGAAGACAACTAGTTGGACTTTGCTTTGGTCGGTTTAATTGTACTAACAAGGTCAAGTCACTTCTCCAGAGGACAATTATATAAGTCGTAAACCTGAATGGTATTTCTTTCCTGTATTTCAATCTAATGATTCCCAACTCTAATTAATTAAGGTGGGAGTGGTTAGAGAGTAATCTAAATTAAATGAAGCTGGCTCTTTCTTTGATTGATCGTTACCATTACCATGTCATGTTTTAGACTAAAATATGATAAAGCCAGTTTCTCTTTGGTTTTAGCATTTTATCTCAACTACTTGGAATCAAATATTACCCAAAATTACTTAAATTAGATTTGGATTTATATAGGTGGATTGCCACATACGTTTAAGGTATACGAAAGTATATAACAAATAAAAACAAGCCGTAATTTTCATGGAAAATTATGTATTCAAATAACAACGACTATTGCAGTTAGGTACTGGTTACCCACTAGTCTTCTTAATTTTCTCATTTATCCATTGAAGAAAACGCCATAATGTGCATAAAAATCAAGCTATATGTATTTTAGATTTACCCCCGATAAGTTAACTAGAGGTGCAGGAGAAAAAATGGGGCAGAAAAAAAAATTCTTTCTAAATCTATATAATAGTTAAGGTTTTTATTTCAGAACGAAATGAACAAGTAGTGTTTGTTAACTAATGAAGAAATAGTTTGTACGTGGTAATAGAATGGTTTCTTCTAGCAATAATTTCTTGGCGGATTTGCTTCGTTTGGTGGGAATTTTCCTAAGCATGCAAGAAGAAATAGTTCTCATCATAATTTAGTACATATATTTTGGATGACTTACCACACAAACTCTCCCCTAATGGTGTGTTGACACATGCCAACTGATAAATTAAGTTGATCAGTCGAAACTTCTTACATTCACACGAATGTGTATTTTGTAGTGAATATATCGTTGAGGGCCTTGAGGCTCTATATGAATATATATTTATCAATATATATTAAGATCACTTGAATACACATGAAACGGTAGGTCGGCTAATTATAATTAAGGGCCGGACTGGTTCTCCCGCCATCACCCGCAAACATAGCTTTTGCGGTTGGTAGCGGTTGTTGGCGTTTTGCAACAATCACAGAAAATGTTATAAATCGCTTCACATCGCTCTAAATCTCTAAAATTCAAAAACTGATTCCAGCTAGTGTTTGCGGTTGTGGGCGATTGTGGGAGGATAAAAAATATTTTTTTTCCAAAAAACTATATAAATATAAAAATAAAATATTCAATTAAAATTTTAAATTAAAATAATTGAAATACTGAAATATTAATATTATAAAATTTCAAAAAAAAATATTTTCTTTAATTTTTAAAAAAATTAATAGTGCAGTTTTTTCAATAAAAAATTTATATTTATCATGAAAATATGATTTTAGTATTTTGATAATTATATAAAATATAAATATTGTTAATTTATTACTTAACCGCCGTTGTATTTGATGATAAACCAGTCGTAAATATCCTGCAAACGCAACAATTTTTAACCGTTGAACGAGTCATATAAATCTCTTACTAACGCTTAAAACTGCAATCTTCCGCATCCGCAAACGTCTGCAATCGCAATCGCTGCATTGTAACCAATCAGACCCTAAGTTAATGTTTTATATATTGCCTGGTTATTAATCACTAGTAGTGAACATCTATGAAACGCTTTCAGACTCTTAATTTGAAACAAAATTTCTTTGTTTGATAAGAACAACTCCAATCTAATACCTTATTTTAAGGAGAGCAAAACTTCAAAATAAAGATTTGAATATTGATTACTCCAATCATGAATTCTCATCCTTGTCTTAACAAAAGTTATTAATAATGATAAAATTTCACAAATACATATAAACATATTTTTAATATATTATACAACACACAATAATATAACATTATATAATAGTAATTATATATAATAAAAAAAAAACATACACATAAAATTTAGAAAAATACATATAAATAACAGATTTCTATTAAAATATCAAATTACATATAAAATACCAAATCTTAGATAACAACAACATACACACAACGGTAAACTTTATTTAATGTATTTTCCTATTTGTGTGACTATTATTTTAATGTTATGTAGTATATATTATTTTATCGGGAAAATTGTCAAATATGACTCAAAACTTGATTTGAAATGCAAAAGTAAACCGAAACTTGAATCAAATGCAAAAGTAACTTAAAAGGCTGTTGAAATTACAACCAACCCCTTGTGAACAAACAAAAAAAGAGTTTTTTTTTGACGTTTTTAGCCCTCGCAAGTCGTCTGCCCAGACGACTTTAAACTAAGTCGTCCAGACGACTTAGTTTGAAGTCGTCTGGGACAGTTTTTCTTAAAAATAATTTAAAAAT
>CAKOAT010098488.1:315463-334032 GCA_932364175.1 Eruca vesicaria subsp. sativa
TTTATCCCCACCCCCCCCCCCCCAATTAATTTCAACAAATTACTTTTCGCCTACTGCATCCTTTTGATTTGATCCCGATACACCCGATCCCACTAACCAACCAAAAGCCATTTAATTCATTTCACTTATTTTGATCCTCGTAATATACGGTAGATTTGAAATTGACAAGTATAACAAAACCTAAAAATCTTACTTATATGGAGTTTTGTCAAACTTGTTCTCAAAGCAATCAAACTCAAATGAATGCTAAAGAGTTTTGTCAAACTTGTTCTCAAAGCAATCATAAGGATAAACTAAACTCGCATTTTCATAATCAATCGCAACCAGCCACCAATCTCCTCTGAGACATATATGTTATTGTGATGCGTGATTTTGGAACTAATTTAAATTGTTATAAGAACTATATCCTTTTGAAAAGTCACAACCTGAAACCCAATGTTATATCATGTTGAAAGTTCAGCAATTTGAAACAAAATCTCGTCAAATTATGTCAATAAAAAAAATTTCGTCAATTTATGGACTAAACCATATCTTTATCTTCAATATATACAAATTCAAATACAAAATTAAATAATCATGAAAACACATCGTGATGTTAACGATCAAACTTAGTATATAGCTTCAATAGCGGTGACCCACACATTTCCTCATACTTATTAGTTCAACAAACTTTATTTCGGTTTAAAAAGAAACTTTATTTCGGTTAGTCCGTATATGTTTTAATGAATTTCTCAAATACACAACAACGCAGTTCACACGGACAATACAAACCATATACCAATACGTAAATAGAAAGTGGATCCTCGCATTCAATGTCTACAAGTTGTTCGCAAAAGAGGCTAGTTTTCAAAAATATCGGGTCAAATAAAGGGTATAACAGTCAGTTACATGTACGCGGCCAATTTTAGCCACCAATGGTATAAAATCATAAAAGTCATCGGCGTCTCGTAGGTGTCAATCTCAGCTGTCGAAAACCATTAAAAGCTTTCGCTGGGGTAGTTGCATCTTCCCTCCCTACATCAATTGTTTATCCACTTTTATATGATATAAAATTTAGATTTTTATGAATAATAACAATATTTGTTTACTAAAATAAAGAGAACCTAATCGTTTTAGGATAGAACTAAAATGGTATTATCATTATCTTAATATATTTAAAAACATTATGTGGAAGTATACTGTTTTTTTCTGATTCGTCAATATTTATTTTTAAAAAGGCTGTCATGTTTAAAGGGGTATTTCTTAGTTTTATGTATTCATGTGTATCAACTTCTAATTTTACCATTACAATGTAAACATATGTTTCTATCTTTTTGCCTACAATTGTTATTACACATGGATAATATTTCTTAGGTTATACAGAATGTAATTTTACATTAAGAAATAAACCTCATTTACTAGTTTCAACTTGCTGGAAATATTCTGTATATATATTATATAAATACATTATTTTATTCCTTAAATATTTCCCATTTCCCCTAACTACATTTATTAGCCTAGTCTCTCTCTCCAAAAAACCTTCCCTTAAATTCTCACAACTCCTCCAACTTTTCAGGCCATTCTCTTCTCTCACACAAAACAAAAAAAACTTGCACTTGACACTTCTATTCTCTACAAATATCCTCCTCTTACTATTCATCACAACAACGTAAGAAAGAAAGCTCAAACCTGTCTTCTATCTCACCATGACCCATAACCAAGACCAACCTCACCGTCCTGTCCCGGTCCATGTCACAAACGCCGACCAAAACCCTAACAACCTCCCGAACTTCCTCCTGTCCGTTCGTCTCAAATACGTCAAACTCGGATACCATTACCTAATCACCAACGCTCTTTACATCCTCCTCCTCCCTCTCCTAGCCGCAACAATCGCAAACCTCTCCTCTTTCTCCCTCAGTGACCTAACTATCCTCTACAACCACCTCCGTTTCCATTACCTCTCGGCCACACTCGCCACCGCACTTTTGATCTCCCTCTCCACCGCTTACTTCACCACTCGTCCTCGCCGTGTCTTCCTCCTCGACTTCTCATGTTACAAACCAGACCCTTCTTTGATCTGCACTCGTGAAACATTCATGGACCGATCTCAACGTGTAGGCATCTTCACGGAAGACAATCTCGCTTTCCAACAAAAGATCCTCGAGAGATCCGGTCTTGGTCAGAAAACGTACTTCCCTGAAGCACTTCTTCGTGTTCCTCCGAATCCTTGCATGGAGGAAGCGAGAAAAGAAGCTGAGACGGTTATGTTCGGAGCTATCGATGCTGTTCTCGAGAAAACCGGTATTAAACCGAAGGATATTGGGATTCTTGTGGTGAATTGTAGTTTGTTTAATCCGACCCCGTCACTTTCTGCGATGATTGTGAATAAGTATAAGCTTAGAGGAAATATTCTGAGCTATAATCTCGGTGGAATGGGTTGTAGTGCTGGTCTTATCTCCATTGATCTCGCTAAACAGCTTCTCCAGGTATATTATTCTACTCTTTAATTTGTTTGATAGTAATTAATTAGTATTATGTTGTAATTATTAGGGTAGGTTGGTTTAGTCCGGTTTAGTGATTTTGACTATTTGTTATAAGTCATCTTGATTGATGGCTAGATAAAATCTAGTAGGACTCTTTCTTATTCAACCTTCACATGTTTGAAAATTCTGACGACAGCTCATTAAATTGAAAAGTTATTAATTATTTCCGGCTAGGTCTCAATTAATAAGCATTTAATACAATTTACAGGTAGATAAATTTTAATAATTAACTACGGTTTCGTACCATTATTACCTGTTATAACCTGCAAGTGTGCTAATTTTATTTCAAATCGAATCATTTGCTATACTACTACTTTAATTATGTGGATGAAACTTATAATAATATGAGTTGTATGAAACCATAAAGGTGAAAATGTCACGTGTCTAATAAAAGTCTGACAGTGACAGGCCTTTTAGTCTTTGGGTAGGTGGTGGTTGTGAAAATGAATAAAACCATAAGACCATGTTTATTGCAGGTCCCTTAAGTTGGGTCCCTTAGCGTACGGTCCCTTAGCTTTTAACTGAAAACGATAAGGGACGTCCCTTAAATCCCTTATATAAGGGACGTCCCTTAGCGTTTTCAGTTAAAAACTAAGGGACTGTACGTTAAGGGACCCAGCTTAAGGGACCTGCAATAATCATGCTCTAACTACTACAAACACAACAGTACATATCTTAGGAGTTCAAGATGGATGCGTAACTATTTACGATTACTTGCTATAGACATATATTTATTTATTTAAATAGTAGTGTATCATTCAACATTCATAATTATAATATACACAATTGAGAAACCAACGTGGTAGCACATGCTTGCAAGTTTTTAAAATGTCTAAGCTGGTTGGCAAATTGAATCAAAGTTCTTAAATGAGTGGCAACAATGTTAGGTGCATACACATCTGGCAACTCCAAACACTAACACTTTTTATGTAGTAATATCACATGCACAATTAAGTTACAAAAAAAAAATATCACATGCATGTTATAGTTTTTCTTTTACATGCAAGAATGTTATTTTAGCTAAATTGTAGTATACGTGTGCTGAGTTACTTATGGAATCGTGACAATAACGCAGGTCCAACCAAACTCATACGCACTAGTGGTGAGCACAGAGAACATAACCCAAAACTGGTACTTAGGTAATGACCGATCAATGCTTCTATCTAATTGCATCTTCCGTATGGGTGGAGCCGCCGTACTTCTCTCGAACCGTCCCACCGATCGCAGGCGCTCAAAATATCAGCTCATCCACACCGTCCGCACCCACAAAGGAGCTGACGACAACGCATTTGGCTGCGTTTACCAACGAGAAGACAACAACGCAGAAGAAACAGGCAAAGTCGGAGTCTCCCTATCCAAAAACCTAATGGCAATAGCCGGAGAAGCACTCAAGACAAACATCACAACTCTCGGACCACTCGTCCTACCCATGTCCGAACAGCTTCTCTTCTTCGCGACCCTCGTGGCACGCAAAGTCTTCAAAGTCAAGAAAATCAAACCCTACATTCCAGATTTCAAGCTAGCGTTCGAGCATTTCTGCATTCATGCTGGAGGCAGAGCCGTTCTTGACGAGATAGAGAAGAATTTGGATTTATCCGAATGGCATATGGAGCCATCGAGGATGACGTTGAACCGGTTTGGTAATACTTCGAGTAGCTCGCTTTGGTATGAGCTTGCGTATAGTGAAGCTAAAGGAAGGATCAAGAGAGGAGACAGGACATGGCAGATTGCTTTTGGATCGGGTTTCAAGTGTAATAGTGCGGTCTGGAAAGCATTGAGAACGATTGATCCAGTTGAGAAGTCTAACCCATGGAGTGATGAGATTCATGAGTTTCCTGTTGCAGTTCCTAGAATCACTCCCGTTACCTCGTCCTAGTGTTGTTTTATTAATTCTTTGGAGAAGTATTTGTTATTGTTATCTTTTAATGTTCTTATGTGACTTATCTTTATCTATGACATATCTGATTGTACTGTCGTCTATCCATATGTGAGTACGCGATTAGTCATGTGTATTGTGTGATAACGTGTCAATCAACAATGACACGTGTTTGGATCTTGAGGACACGTGCCAATGTACTTGAAGCCTGTTAAATTGTGTCTTTGTAAGAATTAGCGAAGTTAGAGAAAAACGAAAATGTCGCAGAGTTGTGTTATGTCTTTGGTCTCTGCTAATGTTATGAGGTCTTTCTTTATACACTCATACAAGTCTAAACCATGTCCCACACGGTTAATAGCAGCATCGAAATCAGTTAAACCGGTCAGAAGGTTAATGTCCTTGACCTACTCTCTTCCCCGGTTCGATTTCGTTGGCCAAACCGGTTCACCTGAAATTCAATTTCCAGGTGGATCCCCCTCGGAGGAAGAGTTACCTTCACGACCGAGCAGAGGACCAGAGTGGGCCCCGTTAGAAGTCCCAGAACTTCCTAACATACCGGAGATAAACCCGTCGGAAACTCCTCCAGAAGTCACAACGATACCTAGCGACCCACCACCGGTTGGACCGCCGCAAAATCCAGGCCCTGAGTTTCCGGTCCCACCGCTTCCATCTCCACCGATGCCAGATACACCAAATCCTCCAGCTCCGGAAAGACCTCCTGATGTGGTGCCTCCAAACTGGGAACCGCCACGTCCACCGGAAATTCCCCCGCCGGGAATAGACCCACCACCGCCTATGGGCCCCACTATTATATAGGAAACATAAATAATAGTGTTTTTCTTTAGTTTACAGTACTGTTTTGAGAAGTTAACAGATCAAACGCAACCATAAGTGTTTTCTTCTTTTTTTCAAACAACAATACGCAAATATGGTACAAATCGATGCGACAACAGAGACGCAGAGAACACACAGTTGCTTTATACAATCATACACTGGTTTTATTTGGGAAGCTTTTTGATACACAAACAGAAGCTTCTGTGGTACTATTGAACATGAAATGTGAACTTGTGGGACACGGAATCTCTGCATTCAAGCAGAAATGGCAGCTTCTGAAACCCTTCCATTACCAGACTCTGCGTTGAGACTGTCGTAATAATCAACCAACACTTTCCAACCAGAGGGACACATGAAACCGTCTGGTGGGTTCTCTTTCTTCTTCGCCAAGCCACGCATCTAACAGCAAAAAGAAAAAAATACATCAATGTATGTCTTGCTTTACACTCATAAAGTAAGAAAAAGAACGTACAATTAGATTTGTTACCTTGGTTCCTGATATGAAGAGGAAGTCTTGAGACCTGGAAGGATCATAGAAAGCCATTTTCCCCTGAGTTGTATCATACGCAGCAACCTATGCAAGCAAAACCCAAATCCATCAGACTTTGAAACTTTCAAAGAAATTTCCGATTAAGAGATTGATTAAAACCTTAAAGGGTAGAATGTTGAGCCGTTCGAGTCCTGGAGCCATGCTAAGTACTTGCTTCCCGTGATCCGCATCATATAGATCCCTCTTCTCTGTTGGATGGCCCATACCGGCTGGATCGCGGCCGACAATGTAGAAATTGGCTCCCGCATTGATCCTAGCTTTGGCGTGCCACTGAACTTCGGTGGGACCAGCGTAGTGCATTGGAGATGGGAAAATGGAGACCACTGTAGTCTCTGGATCAAGAACACCATCCTCAAGCACCTACAACATTACATTTTAACTCCATATGCTACCAAATACCAAAAATCAAAGATATCCTAAAGAAGAAACAAAGCCTATAATCCAATATTAATCTATCTAAAATAACCCTAGGGTTTAGTGGCAAATAAAGAGTTTCTTGGAAGAGAAGGAAGCGGTTTTTATTATGTATAATACCTTCTCGTGTTGCCTCATACGCCAGCTGAGAGGAACATCATCGGCCTTGGTGAATCCACCAAGTGGATTCAGCAACAGGACAGGGTTTTTGTAACCCATCTCAAGAAGTCTTCTTCGAGTATCAGTCATGAGAAGGGCGTGACCATTGTGTACCGGGTTCCTAAGCTGAAACGCGAAAACCGCGTCCGCGTCACGCTTTATAAACTCCTCACGTAGCTGAGAGGGAGACAAACGGAACCGGTCAAGACCATCGTTGTACTTGATCGGCTCCAGGACTTGTAAATCACCTCCGATCAACCAGTTTCCTGATTTGGTGATCGCTTCTTCTGCATAAGGAAGACCTGGTGCTGTTGTCCCCCATGTTCTCGCTATACGTTCTTCTTTAGGGTGCTTATAAATCTCGATGCTGTGCTCAGATAAATCAATAGTCATATTCAAGAACTTCAAGAACCATTTTAATAATCAAAAACTTCAAGAAAACATGTTAGGTCAAAGGGAACTTACTCGCTGAGGATGGCGATGGGGTTACCAGAGGAGTCAACGAGCGTGACTCGGTCGGAATCACCGATGCGACTCTTCTGCTCGTCGTCGATCGCGAGAACGATCGGAACAGACATGTTGACGACGGAGCCGTCTTCGAGCCTGATCGAGTTGAAATGAAGTGTTTGGAGGAACTCAGACTGTCTCATGAAGCCTCGGAGCGGGCTTGCCCAGCCTTCGCTAAGCACGTGCACCCACTCGAGATCAACACGACTCAGCGTGATCCTTACGGGAACCGTCTCCGCCTCGCGTTTCATCACGCGCCGCTTCGACTCCTCCACCACGAGGTCCATGAGCTTTCCTCCGTCCGGCTCGATCAGAGCCGCTTTCACGGCGAGACCTCGGCGGGGTCGACGGAGAGAGACGACGGAGGTTGGTCTGGATGCATAACGGGAAACACGGTGGCTGTTGATTCGTGATGATCGGAGAGGAGGACCGGAGAAGACGATGGCGGCTGAAGAAGAAGACATTTGATGGAGTTTGTCTTGTTTGTTGAGTTTCTTACAAGAACATTGATTAATTAAAAATCTTGTAATTAAGACACAGTTAGTGGATCCGTGATGTTATTAATACATAAAATAAATGTTAAAATATTTAATTAGTGGATAAGTGAATGGACATTGGTCTTTCTACGTCTTGATGAGGTGTCAATTAGCACCTAATACCCATTCGCCCCCAACAGCAAATTGTTATTATTTGATTAATTATCTAAAGGACAACATAACAACTGTTTTGATTTTATATAATCTGCGTAAAAGACAAGATCTACACTGATTATATAACTGTTTTCTAATAGTTTTGGGTTACACGTATCAAGTTGTCATGGGATCAACATGTATATTCTAATTAACAAGTTGTTAATAGGCAAAATAATACATAATCGAAATTAGTTAATTAATTGTATAGTACTAATGCCTGGAGATTTACTAACACGGTGGTCTTTCATAAATTCCCGGGTCTTCTCCACATCATCCCAACGGTTAACTCCGGCATAAATGTTGAACAAAAGCACATACTTTCCGCTGTTTTCATTTTCTAACCCCCCAAAAATTCTTAGTGCAAATTCACCCTCTCCAAGTCATGTGGATTTGAGTTGATCCAAGAAACGATCTCTACAAAATTTGGCTTCATAGGCATCTTCTTGACGCATTCTTCAGATTCTTCCAACCGACCCGATCTTCCCAGTAGATCAACTAAACATCCATAATGCTCAACCTTATCATAGAGTAAAAAATTTGTAGACCCTCGTCCACTAACCAACCTCACACACTCCTCGTGTAAACCTTCTCTAGCATACACAACGAGAAGGGTATTTCAAGTGGCTAATTCAGGTTCTGTAATTCGGTCGAACAGAGACCTAGCTGCTCTCAGTTTCACGTGTGGTGAGAGAGGCCGGTTGTGAGGAACTGTCCATGGATTTGCTTGAGATTTTCCAGGGTTTTGCATTTTGATATAAGTTTAAGCATCAGTGATTGTTGCTTTTGGTTGGAGATGTCATTTGCGGAAAAGGGTTTAATTAGCTACTTGTGCTTTTACAAAGTTTCTCCTAATGTTTGAAAAAGAGAGAGGAAATAGCATGAGGTTTATGCGATTCATATCCTGTGGGATTTTTATTTGATGGACCAATGCTAAAGTCAAGCCAAGTTAAAACTCAAAAAGGGCCAGTACAATCAACAACAAAATAAAGGAGAAATTGACTCTCAGAATTCAGAATTTTTATTGACTGGGCCTGCTGAAACCTAAATATAAAGACTAGTACAGAAATTTGGGACAAGAAGATATGAGATAAGTTCAGTCTCTTGTTCAGAAAGAATAAGTTCATGTTGGATGTTGGAAATAAAATACATCCCTTGGACAAAGTCCGTAGAATAGACTGAATTCGGCCTATTTAGTTTAAAAATGAACAAAGATAGACCGAAGACTAGGAGGTAGTATTCACACACACGAGCAATTCGGCACATGATTAGGGTTTTCATAATTTACTTTATTCTTGTCGAATTCATCATCTTTTCATAGAATTTAAGTATTTTCTCTTGTAATTCGTATATGATCAACTCAATAAACGTTTTTCAGATAACTCATCATTGAATTCGTACATATAACATGTATGGGTCAAATCCAGATTAAATAATCGGCGCCATATGCGGGGACTTAGAAAACAACGCCAACAAAGATCAAAGATGACCTCAAATTATTTTGCCAACACAAGGATTACCTTACAGACAACAGACATCACCAACATGATAACTAGGATGAAAGACGTAATGGAAAATCTTGCTTAACAAGACGCATCAAACAAAGCAACAAATGATGAAACAGACAAATAGAAGCAGCTTTTCCAAATAAACAACTCTAAAGCTCAAGGAGCCAATACAGAAAGATCATTATTATTTATAACACGTTTCTTGTCGTAACTTGTGTAATGCATTCATAGAGAGAGCTACATTGAAAGAAAGGAATATAAATTCTATAATCAATTTACAGATATAGGGTTTAAATAGTAAAAAATATTTCAAACGAGATAGATCATGCAGATTAAGTGCAGATCAATGATCAAGTGGAAGAAAGACAGATCAAGCACATCAAACAGCTTATTACAATCATTATAGGTGGGTTAATGGTCGAACCGATCCAACCAAGTTTTAAATTTATATTTAATTTTAAATAAAGTTGCAATATATAATTAAAATTATTTTGATACAATTTTATATTATTGTTATAATCTAAAATGAAAATAAAAATTTAAATGATATAAAAATGACTTAAACTAATTTATTTACACAAATTTTCAAAATATATGAAATTTTATGTTTGTTTAAAAAAATTACAATTTTTAACTTGAATTAAAAAAAACAGATTTTAATATTGGACAAACCCGCGATTTCAATGCCTGGTTATATTTTATAATGAGAAAAACAATTTAAAACTACTTTATATATTTAATAAATAAATAATTACAATAAAATACATAATATATAAATACAATACATAAAACAATAAAAATTGCACTAATTTTGTGTTACTGTATTTTCAAAATTAAAATATGAAAATATTAGTAATAAACAAAATATGTCTATCCTCCATTAATATATATATATATATATATATATATTGATATCATTCAAATTATCCTAAGGAATAACTTTACTCTTTCAAATAAGAGGTTCGGTTGTAGTATTTAGAGATCGAATCCACATAGAGCATGAATACACAATAAATTCAATATAGTCGCGATTAAATTCAAATCAGAAGGCAGGGTGAAGGATCATGATAACTTCAAAAAACGGCTAGATGCAATCAGCAGAGACTGGAAATGATGATAACGAAGTGGAAGAGTCGGAGATGATTGTTTACGATGAACATTGAGTTAGGAAGAAGAGATAAGTTTTAAATATGTCAATTGACCGAAAGTTACGACTCATTTTGGCCCATTTCTAATTTCTGTCGAGTTAACAGATTAGACATGGCAAAACAGAAGCTTCTAATTGGCTGATTTTTATTGTCAACATGGAGAGGCTTATCTTTGCTCCTTATTCTCTTTTTAATATAATATTGATCCAGTGAGCTTGACAAGATCACCACCAAAGACATTTAACTTATTTTATTTGATTCTTAGATAAATCGTAACTTTTTACAGATTATAAAATGTATTTTTGAGAGGTTTCGAATATTGTATCAGAGCTATTCGTTGTGGTCATATGATATGATGCGAAAAGATTATTTTCATCGAGAATATCATACATGCATAACATCCATCGATTCAAATATTACGAAGAAGGTTATATTGTGGAATCGCTGTTCGTGAAATTATTTATCACTTCGCATGTGTTATAGACTATGTGTGTTGTCCCACGAGGCATAGTGATTTGTCTCAATTCAATTAAACTCGGCGGTTAAACGCCAATTGGAAAAGGAGCGTTGCGTTGTGATTTGTCCCAATTCAATTAAAAACTTGGTACTTTAATAAAAACAGTCAGTTTTACAAATTTTGTTCTCAAAATCATAAGTTAATGTAAAAATCTATCATAACTATGTATGAATCGTGGAAAAAAAGTGTGAAAAGCGATAGATTAGGGTTTCCAAATCGATATAGGAGATGAAGAAGACAGAGATATTTTGGTAATTTATATTTATTAATAAAAAGTGAATAATAACAAAAAAAGAATCACCCACAACTTGAATCTGGAACCCTGAGAAGACGGGGATATTCTGGTAATTTATGTTTATTAATAAAAAAGTGAAAAATAACAAAAAAAAAAAGAATCACCCACAACTTGAATCTCGAACCCTGAGAAACAATCAACACAACAGAATCACTAGACCACTCAACACATTCATAATATTTGAGCAACTAATAGTATATATCGCGAAAACTTATAAAATTACTCCCCAATTATTTCCAGATTAAACTCCCAAGCCAAGCAAACGGATAATGCCTATCGAGTTCTACAACATTATATCTAGTTAATCGTCATATGTAGTAGAATATATATTATAATTAAATAATAATTTAAACGATGCTTTGATCTGTGTTAAAAAAAAAGAGGATTGAAATGTTCAGATGTAGTCGGTTTCATGGAGATCCACATTGTTTCAAATGATAGTTCAAGACGGTGGTGCTTGATATGGTTTGTCAACTGCATGTTTGCGGTTGTAATTGTTTTTATTTGTTTTAGTGTTTTTTTTTTCTTGATTAGCTTCGGGGATTAGAGAAAAACAAATCTTCAAAAAAAGATGTGTTCTTTTACTTTGCGCATAAAATTTCAGCTATCTTTATTTTTCAAAGTTTCTCCATTTTGAAATTACGAACATTAAATAATAGCTTTGAAGTTTGAACATTACATGTCTTTTTTTTTTTGAAGTTTGAACATTACATGTCTAACTGCGTTACTGATGAATATAAGCCTAAGCACTATTAGATTCCATGAACTTATTAAGGTTCCAATTTATGCTTATTTCGTCTGATATCAAGCCCACTAGAGGTTTAGAAACCATAATTTGCCAAATATTTGTGTGCATTCTCCTCAAACTGGGCATCAAGTATTAGCTATATATGCAAAGCCCAAGTGTTGCCCAAAAAAGGAAAAATAAAAGAATGAGGCAATTCAATTTCATTGTTTTCGTATAATTTGATTTAATTCGGTAAAATGATTTGAAACGGTTTTCTATTTCTAGGGCATCATATAAAATTGAAGGGCTATTGTGTAAATATTGTTTCTGTGATATGATTGTAGTGGACGGTACGGATTGATCCGTTTGTGGATAACTTGTTTTTGTCCGCCATTTTTTAGTTTTGATATATTTTGGTGCAAATATATGATGACAAAAAAAGAGGTTGTCCAGTTCCAAATTCTCCAACTGATTAGTTCACATCCCAACTACTACAACCATGGTTCAGTTTTTGTTTTGGTCTGATCTAGATAACTTCAATTTGAGAAAAATAGAAAAGCAAGTGAAGGTCTATTTGGAACACCTCAAAGTAAGTTGGAGGTCTCTTTGAACACCTCAAAGTAAGTTGGTCTCTACAAGAAGACAATCACACCTTTTCTCATCTCCAATAAAATAAGAAATTTTATGCATTATTATATCTTCTTTTTATCTTCGTTTATTCTTTTTATAAAAATATTTTTATGCAGATGTGAGACTGATAATTCTTTTTGAACACCTTTAGTGAAAATGATGCATCAATTCCTCTTCACCTAACTATAGTGCACCTCCACACATGACCCAATAAATGAGCAATTCTCAATCACTAATACCCAAAAATCTATGTTCATGTATCCTTTGGCTTTAGTTATTTGTTTCACGTCTCTGTGTTTGTCGGAGTGTACAAAATAAGACATCCCTAACCATTATATGGGTTTGCAGAAACCTTTGACCAATCATAGTGTTAAACATATATTTACGTCAAGAACATGTATTTATAGTACATACTACATACTGATTGGATCTTAAGTAAGGATAGTACGAAGATTCTGTTAGATTTTCGGAAAGTAAACATCATATCGGTTCTTTACAATCCCATGTTCTAATGCAAGTGTTGCTCAAAGACAACTATACGACAAAGCCTGAATTTATTCTCACCAGTTTATAAACGACTTATTTTTCCAATTTTTTGCACTTTTGATTTCCTATTTACTTTTAATAATGTTTTGATGATTTATTCAGTCTTTTTATAAAACTTGTTCAAAATTTTGGGAACAGAAATGCACTTTGGGGTGCTTTTCACAATAAAAAGCAAAAATAGGACTAAGATCAGAGATGATAAAAAGACAGAGCCTCTGCAAAGTAACTTGTATAATTTCAATACTTATTTTCCAGGTTCTCTCTCATCTCTTTGCTTTTCGAATTTACATAGAAATAAATAAATGTAGTTTGATTCCAAACTCTGGTCTATGCATGTTCTTACAGTTCCATACAGTCGGCGACTTAAGCAAAGAAAAATTATCAACCTCTTCCCTCAATAAAATCGGATATTTGATCTAATAACTAAAAATAACTATATTTCATCAACTAATCATATCATTATTTCCTCTCTCTTTTCTTTTTCCTTTTCCTTTTTCTCTCCACCTTCTTACTACAAATCTAATAATTTTCCAATATAATTATTCATGAAATTAATCCAAATCAAGAATTCATAAAAAAATAAAAACTCGTTTTGAAACTCTATAGGTAGGGAGTTTACAAAATTCAATTATTTAAAAGAAAAAAGGTTGTGTGGTAATAAACACAATATTTACCTTTTATTTGTTAATCTTCAGAAAGCAAAAGCTAAAGTAGAGTGACACAAAAGCTATAAGTGGCAGATTTGCAGATTATACACCGTTTTAGGCCAGCTCTGACATCTTTAAACATTTTCTACTCTCTACATTTACTTTTTTTACCTATTCCTTTTAATCTCTGTTCACACTAAATTTACTGTTAACATGCATTAAACATTTCAATTAATTCGCCCTTCTGACTACTGATCAAAAGGGAACTTATGGATTTTCTAGTGCGAAGTTATGATATCGGAAGAAGTATTTATAGTAATATAAATAGTTAGTTTAAAGTAACTTATGCGTTCAACACATCACAATTTAACAGATGTGGGCTGTGATTAGTAGATATGATAATAAAACAATAGCAAATGCTATTGAAATAATATATTATTATAAACGTATCTGATAAACTGGTAGAGTAGTAAAATTTAAGTTAAAGTCTTCTTGATTGAATAGTTTGACTAATAATTTATTAATCGTCTACATTAGGATGAGTTTTGAATCCTAGTAAAAAATATAATTATGCAAATTAAAGACGAAAATCTCTATCCGATTGGTAATGACTTTCGCTTTAGGCTTTGACTTTAAAATTGTGGTTGTAGAGATTTTGGTTTTAAAGGCTGTCACTGTTACTGTAGAGAAAGTTAAAAGCATGATTGGTACTTCAAAATTTTAGAAGTTGTGACTGTTATAAATATATGTTTATAATGCATTTTTCAAACTATATTACCTATTTTTTATTTATACACATTTATAAAATATATCGGATAGTTTAAAAACAGAAAATCAATCAACTTTATCAACAATATATTTTATTTCTTTATTGTAAAAATTTGAAATTGTAATCAACAAAATTATTTTTATTAAATTTAAAATAAGATAATAATTTATTAAATAAATAAAAATCATTAATAATTAAATTTAAAATAAAATTACAATTTATTAAATAAAACAAAAAATATTAAAAAATTAACGGATTCTAACCCATATGCTGTTTGCAATGAAAATGAATTTATTAATCATTATACTTATTATTTCTTTTATTTTAGTAAGAAATGAGCAAAAAGTCAAAAAAAAAACAAATCACGTTTTTTATCATAGAAAAGGGAGAGAAAGTGTGTTGTAAAGTCTCAAAAAGTGGCTGTAGAAAAATGAACAAAAAAACAGTTTTTTTTTTAAAGTGAACTTTTAGGACTTTACAAATTTCTAAAGTCTAAAAGAAGTGATTGGCAAATATTTGGTTTTAGTGGCTTTACACAACCACAAAGCCCTCAAAACCTACACACCAATCGGACTCGATTCTATAATCTACCTTAGGTAACAGTCAGAAGTGATTTTTCATAAGACATGTAAATTTATCGACTATTGTATCATCTATAATATTTCTCGTATTTTGTAATAATATAATAATTTAACATTAAAGAAAAGTAATAAAATTAATATTAAAATATTTAGAATATATATAAATTTACATTAATTTATATTTTATTGAAATTATGCATCATATTTAGTTATATATATTTGTTAAAAAATTAGTTATATATATAATTATATTCTAATGTGAAATACTGTTCTTTAAAATACAGAAATTTCATTTTGGATATAAAATTAATTTATAATAATAATAAATAAAAGAAATTAATTATATATATTTTCAATTTAAACATACCTTAATCTACATATTTGCACCGATATATGTATTCATTTTATATGCCTTTTAAAGCATCTCCAACGTAAAACTTCATTTTTTTCTCCAAAATTGAGTAAAAGTGATTGTGGAGTAAAAATGCTCTAACCCCCACTCTATTTGTAACTCTATAATGGAGTAGTGAACAAAGAAAAAAGAGATTACTCCATTTATGGAGTAAATCTCATTATGGAGTAAGAAATGAAGTGGGGTTGGAGCATTTTTTACTCCATAATCACTTTTACTCAATTTTGAAGTAAAAAATGAAATTGGGTTGGAGATGCCCTTACTAAGGAGAATTACGTTTTACTTTCTATATAATATCAGTTTTCATATTTAACTTTTATAATGGACATTAAAGAGATTTGAGATTTCATTAAGGTGGCGAACAATATTTATACATTTTTTATAAATATATAAATAGAATTACTTATTTAAATGAATAAAAATATTTAATAGTTTTTAAATTATAATTTTTCAGATTCAAACTTTTTTACTAATTGTTTTTTGTGAATTTTGTTTGTCAAATTTTTTTTTTATTATTTTCAAGTTTTCTTTCTGAAATTATTTTTGAAACTATTTAATAATATAATTTTAAGTATTTATTTATATATTTATTAAATTTTTAAATCTCACCCTCCAAAATCACACTCCTCAAATTTAAACCTAAATCTGGATTAGTTAGTTTTAGATTTATAAGTGTCTATTTAATTATTTAGAAATAAGGATAAATGTAGTTAAAGTAAACATGAAAATAGGTAATATCAAAGTGCTAGTTTAAGCAATTTATCATTTTACAAACAAATTAATTTTATAGTATACATACTTTAATTCAATTAATTATTTAGTACATGGATTGTCATCTTTTATCTATTATATTAAAAGAGAAGTTATGACTCATTTCATGTGTGATTTTATTTTATTTGGACCATTAGCAATAAAAAGTTTTATTAAATATATTTCATTTCTTTGTAACCACTTCAATCATAATATCTTTGATATCTTTTTTTTTTTTTTAACTCTGAGTTTGCATAACATAAAAGAGTAGCATAAGAACCAAACAACGAAACACCACCATCCCTACCTAAAGAGTGCAAGGCAAGACAAAATAAAAGCTCAAACACACCACGTTGCAGAACGAAACACACACACCATCAAAAGCCACAGAGCCTGAAACATCTGAGCCTCCAAAACACACAGCACCACCCTCGCCAATAGAAACAAGTTAGAGTACAAAACGCTCTCGCGCCTACAGAAACTGCAGGCCCTCCCTTACCTTCTTGAAAATACTCCGAAGCCAAGCCGGGTCCTCCCGAGCCACGTATGATTGTATACGGTTCTCCATTGTAACACTTCTGGCAATTTTAAAAGCCGGCATATTAACCTCCCTTCCGACTCCAACCAGCTTCCAATCTAAGACATTGCTCAAAACATTTTTTAACTCCTTCCCATATGCTCGAAAAGATGGCCAAGCCACCGGCTGTAAGACTGCTCCAACCAATTCTGGGGCCTCTACTTCAAAACAGACATTGTGAGCTTTATGGAAGGACATACATTCAATTGCCCACAACATTCCCAAGTGTTTGGCGTCCAGTAAAGAAGAAATCCCAGTAAACGACCTTCTACTATGCAACAAAACCTCTCCTCTCCAATTCCACAGAACCCAAGATATCTGTTTATTTTAATATCTTTTTATTTTAATATAAATATGTATTAATTCCTTTTAAAAAATCTGTTGAAAAGATTTTAGCAAGATCTTAACTTTAAAAACATTATATAAATACTTCACTAATTAATAACTTGAATAAAATTTCGAATTAGTAATGAAAATAACTATACATTAATATATATATATATATATATGAAAACAGATTTTATTATTTTTATCTATTTAATAATCATAAACTATCAAATTAAATGAAATTATTATAATAAAGTGAATGTTATAAAATTATTTTAAATTGATAAATTAATCAATTTTATTTTCATAAATAAAAAATAGTAATGTTAAAAATATATAATACATTGGCAGAAATATATATATATATATATATATATATGAAAACAAAACCCGCGCGGTTGCGCGGATCCAAATCTAGTTTTAGTTTAATTTTTGTTGTCACCAACTTAACCAGACTCGAATGTCTTTTTTTTATTATATAGTTATACATTTGATTATTTGCTAGACTAATATATGCATGAAAAAAAATTTAAGATTATTTTTTTAATTTATATATTATTTAAACTGGATATCAACCTGTTATTTTATATTTCAAATTATAAGTAATAAAATAATTATTTAGTATTTTTGTTGGAATTTATGAAAATTTAAAATATTCATCTACACTAATATTTAAACATTTCGTTTAGCTATCTATATATAGGAAAAAAATATCTATATATATAGGATAACTATTTTACGAGGATTATTTGCTTGTTTATTACTGAAATTCTATGCAAGTTTTTTTATTCAGTCTTTTAGATAAAGAACATACATATATATTATAGAGTATTTGCACCCTCTATACACACAAAACCACTAAATTAGGATTTTACCCTATTTATCTCTATCTCTCTCTTCCCTCACATACCACTTTTTTCCCCCAAATTCTTAATTATCTCTCTCTTTTTGGGTATTCACCCAATTCACCCTATCTTTTTTTATGGGTGGCCTAATTTCTTATTGCTTCTTCGAAAGTTTTTTTTCACACATATACTGGCCACTTTTGAAAGCTTCTCTCTTGACCAGTTGAACAACACATGTGCAGTTTTACAATGCTAGAAATATATATAGGCTAATGTATTGTTAAAATGAAAGCATTGTATAAACAATTAAATCCCAGGTTTTTGTATGTTTAACTGATTAAACTAATCAGTGTGTTGACAAAAGTGAAATTTACAATGATAAAACAGTTACACGCGTGCATTGAGCACGATAGGAGCCCCCATCGAAGTTCTGCCAAGAATATATTTGGTTCTGCCAACTAAATTAAAAACCTAGGTATCAAAGAGAATTAAAAGGCCTAGCTATATAAGTTATTACACTATAAGGCTCTAATCGTTATCACTATAGAGCTTCGTATATATCGGTGTATATTTTTAGATGTAAATCATCAAGGTAGAAAATTTTGCTGACTAGTTCAGCTTAAGCTCAACGTTTTGCATGTGTTTTTTATCTACTTGCATGTGTAAAGAATTTAGTATTTCCAAGCTTAAGGTTTTTTGATTAAAGTAGCATTTTTAAATAATTTTTTTCATTAAGTTA
>CAKOAT010098488.1:334132-355416 GCA_932364175.1 Eruca vesicaria subsp. sativa
AAAAAAAAAAAAAAAAAAAAAAAAAAAAACAGCACAAAGAAGACCGGAAGGCAAGTACTGTTTAACCTAATATTGGGTATTTCTAAAATATGTTTTCAGTGGTATATGCCAAACACATGCAAAAACTTATGATTTGTGATTTTTAAATGTTATCTTTTGAGTTATAAAACCCCAATTTGTCATCTTTCTGAATTTGAAAGCAATCATTTAGAAATAAAACAAAATACACGTCACTACAAAACAAACCATGCCCATAACCCTATAGCTACCACCATGACCAAACTAACAATCCCATATGATATTATTCATAGACGCACGTATACAATTTCAGACTCATATATAGGCATATCACATGCATGTGTATATGTGGTTTGTTAGAAATATCTATCAGAAACTAATAATTTTTTTTGTTATCATTACTTTGCCATTTTAGATTTGGAGTGACATAATTGATTTATAACAAATGATCAATATCATTTGATATTAGTTGGAAGATACTACACTCAGATCATATAATGTGATAGTCAATCCAATATGTAGCACTAAATATGTTTTTCCTTTGTCAACTGGATATACCAATAGAATATATATATAAAAAAAAATTAGTGACAGTGACCCATTTCATAACATTTATCAAAACATGTGTAAATGATAAAAAGACACAACTTCTTATAAAATAAAAGAGACAATATTTTAATAGCCTTTATACAATTTTATGTTATAAATCTAGTAACATAATGAATATATTGAATAGTGGGTTAATTAATTAGAGTGATTTAGCTCAATATACCAAAAGAAGAAGATATTTAAGGATTTGACATATTTTAGGGGGAAAAAGTAGTGATGAAAGGAAAGAAAGAGAAGAGAGAAATAAGATATAAAGCTAAATAAGGTGTTTTGTGTGTGTATGGAATACAAATACTATTAATTAATTATGTGATACATCTTTTTGATATATCATTGATCGATACAATGCTTATATGATTTTGGAGGAATAAGATGGATTTATTAAACAAAATAAATATACGATAATCCAATGACTGAAATTGGATTTTGATTGTAATGTTCTCTACGGATTTCAAAAAGATTTGTGAGAGATACTAAAAATGTTATATTTATGAATTTAAACAAAATAAATGCTAAATTTGGAAAATCTAAATATGAAATTAATTATATTACTTAATTTATAAAATATAATATAGTGTTTTAAAGTGTCACTAAAGTGAAAATAAAAACAAATCCAAGAACTTTGATTTAGTAAAATTGGATTTTGATTGTAATATTCCCGACGGATTTCAAAAAGATTTGTGAGAGATACTAAAAATGTTTTATACTTGAATATAAACAAAATAAGTGCTAAATTTGAAAAATCTAAATATGAAATTAATTATATTACTTAATTTATAAAATATAATATAGTGTTTTTTAAAGTGTCACAAAAGTAAAAATAAAACAAATCCAAGAACTTTGATTTCGGCGATACTTTGGAGCATTAGCTTCATAGCTGTAATATATTTTTGTGTATTGGTGAATCAGTCTTATATATGCTCTCATTTTTTATAAAACATATACTTTGAAAAAAAAATCTGGAAATATCCTAGATGCTTTGATTGATGACTAACATATGATGCTAACACAACCAACCATTGCTAATCGTTAGACATATTAATTATCACTAATTTAAGTTAATCCAATTCCATGACAATAATTCATAATCTAATCAAGTTTTTAACATAAACTTGTACCGGTTAATTACCATCAAGTATACATGAATCAAAAATCTTAAAAACCACTAAACAACCCTAACATCAACTCACATTAGCTAATCAATTAAAACATATTGATCGATTCTTTCAAGTATAATCCACAGATAGACTCTCTCTTTAGATATTCAAATGGGTCTTAAATATCCAAGTGAAGGATCATATCCAAATGATCACATGATGAAGTGTGATGTATTCGAACCCATATTGCATATATTGCAAATACGATAATCATAATTAGTGTACTGATTGGTATATTAATTACCAGTTTTTCAAAATATTGTTTAGTCACTCTTCATACATTATGCAGTGATTTAAACGTTCTATTTAACATTATAAATTAATTTATATAGTTATAAAAATACACACTTAAAGAGATTTAGTTAATTATAGAAAATCCTAAATGTTATAGTTATATATTATGTAAAGTTATTTATCTAATTATTTTCCTGTTTTGAAGTTAAAACCTACAAAAAGTTATTTAAAGTTTCTATTTATAATCTTTTTGTCATCCTTTTTATTTATAGTCTAACTTTTACTTTAAAATGAAGTAGAAATTTTTATCATCAATAAAATAAATTCTATTGAGATTCTACGAATCAAACTAAGAATTATGTATCTATTTATACGAGATAAATCGATGAAATTTAAGCATTATATGTAAGATTGCCCATCTTTATATGCATACGTATGTTCACAATGTGCTGAATCTATATATACATCTTTGAAACAAGTTTCAGGTATATTGAAAACGTAAACTATTTTTCTGGTTCAGAAATTATTTTTATTAATTAATAATATTTTGCTGTAAATGTTATTTGCAATTGTTGAATTTGAGTAAGATAGCGATAATTTTTAAGAATACATATATTCAAAAAAAAACGTCACTGAAATAATTTAAAACTAGGTGGACGGCCCGCACGTCTGTGCGGACATTAATATAATTTATACATTGCACGAATAAAAAATAATATAAATGTATAAATATATTGTAATTTTCTTTCTTTTTTTCATAGATACTCTGTTTTTAATAGATTTTTATATTTTACTCATTGTATTTTTTCACATATTCGTTTTGTTTCTTATGTATCTCTCTTTGCATTATTTTTGTATGTCTTTGTACACCTCTTTCGCTCTCTTTTTCTTTCTCTTTCTCTCTTAGTTGATCAAATAATCTCAAAATCTCTCAAACTTACATTCACTCTCTCACAATCATCTATATTCATTCTCTTACCCTCGTCCTTAATATGATCTTCAATATTTCATTTTAAAAACCACTTTTTGGTTGCAAAGTTTTCACCAGATTTTGTTAAATCTTCTAAACACTTTGACATAGTATTAACAAATGATTTCCGAATCTATCTCACTTATATTCAGTCTCTCACTTATATTCTTTTTCATCTTCATTATGATCTAACCGACTCTCTAATCCTTATCATCACCATATCTCCCTCTCTTTCTCCTTTTTTACATATTTTTCATTTAGCATTTAATATAAAATCACAATTGACTAACCAAATAAATTCATTGTCAAATTCTCTCCAATCTTCACACTATCTTATCTAACTTTGATTCCTTTGACCAAGATTTTCATTGAAAAAATAAATATTTTATCATTAATTTTGTTTTTCTTTAATTATTTCATTACATACATATTTTAAGTAAATCTAAATATCTGTATTTCAAAAAAGTAAGTTTGATTAAATAATTATATAACAGAAAATATCTTAATTCTTAAATGATGTGATGTCATTATTTTAGACATAGATTAATATAAACATGAGATTCAACAGTTTTAATATATCAAAATAACATGTTTCTAGTTGTATAAATTTTGTTATAAATTTGTTATCATATATTTTTAAAGTTTATTACACCGCAAAAAGTAATTATCATTATTTTAAAATAATTTATTTTAAAATTAATTTGCGTTATATTTTGCATTTCAACATTAACAATTTTATAACTTATCATTTATATTTATCTTCCTTGCTCAATTTTTCCTTATGTTGTATAAAAACCTAAAAATAATTAGTTTACGATTATATTAATACGTAAAAAATATTTTGGTATATAAATAAAAAAATATGTATGTACAAATACAAAATAACGAAGAATACAACAAAAGGTTTTATTATTATTCACTCATGTTTTTATTTATGTCTCTTTTTTTTCTTATTAAAAATAAACATGCCAATTTTATTATACTTAAAGCTATATGAATTATATGAATAGAATATTAACTCTAATCTTGTATTAATATAATGTTTTGATTTTTTGTAATTTTATATTAAAATAAAATTTTTATTTATTCATATTTTTTAAAATGACATACCATATAATTTTCTGTTTTAAATATAAAAATACTTAAATAATTTTTGAAAGTGATAACTCAACTATACTATCGACATTTATCTCTGGAAAATGACAGATTCTTAAAAAAAATTTACATTTGACTGTTGTGCATTCATTGAACATATTTTAAGAATACATATATATAGTGAGTGAGTATTAAAAATATTATTAGTTTTCTGTAATGTACGATTTTTTATCCACTATTAATAGAAAAAAATTTAAAATCGTTTATATACTTATTTCTCTAATATAATATGTATTTATATGTATATTCTAAATTTTTATAATGTAATATGTGATATTTAATGGTTTCCATAAACAAATTCTATTAATCCTATGTATTTAAGATGGTTAATTGTTTGTTTGGTAATATATATTAGATTAGATAATTCTAGGATTAGTTTCCTTTTAAAAAACTTTAATTAAATAAATAAAAATTCAAATGCCAACAACCAATCAAATTAAGAGAATTAATTCTACATTGCACCTATGAATGACACATAAGCAAAATTCTTTAAAGTGACTTCTCTTTTAATATATAGGGGGATTTGTTTTTGGGTTGAAAATGTTAAATTGCTTTAAACATTGATAATACTACTAATTAGTACACTGTATATATTTTTTTCTCGGCAGAAATAAAGATCAAAAACGCTGTCCTCAGCTTTCCCCATTAGTCCAACAATGTCATCATTATTCATCGTAAGTTTTTGGAATATTCTGAAACTTTTTTATTGTTGCCAACAAGTACTTTGATAACTTTCTACTAATTTTTTTCCCAAGTCACACAAAGAAAAACAAAAGCGGTAAAATACGTTCGTCATGATCATAAGAAATCGCACGGCCAACGTTTTTCTTGGAGGCACTAGTGAAGTAGGGGTCCACGTGAGGTGTACCTTACTTCATGTGGAGGTTCTTCTACTTGATTATACACACCACTCCTCACAAATTCTAACCATCCATTATAAATCCATCCCCCAATTTTCATTATCCTATGAAAGTATGTGCGTCTATAATTAGTTACTGCTTACATATTTGTTACTGATTATAGGTCGGCTATAGTTCTTTGACAACTCTACGCTATGTAGATACTGAATGCACCATGATGCCATATAATAGCTGATGAATATAGTTTGAATTTCTAGAAAAACACTACTCTATGTACATTGACTACATACTATTAGCGAGAAAATCACCTCTGTTGTAAAGATGAAATGTGGAAGAACGTTACACTTTCTCCATCTGCTACGAAGACAAGCATATACCAACCGTTACATAATCACTTGAAAAAGTTACTCTAAAACAAAAACATTTTATAGTAGATTAAATTGCTAGTGGTTGCTCGCATATCGAAATTTTAACTTCTCGTTCTAGAGAACCATAAAACCGTACAACTTATGACGATATCTTCTTATCCAGATCTTGAACCGATTATATCAAAGTATCTTGTTATCTTCTTAATTACAATCTATATGAATTATAGTTACAAGGTACTGGCTGCCTTGTTATATTACTAAAATTCTAGTAAAATTGTGAACTGCATTTTTGGACTTGAAATACAAGTGGATTTCATTACTTTTGTCAGTCATGTGTCAAGCGATATGTTATCTAACGCAACTTCATAGATGATTTATCAAACATTTTTAAAATCTATGGTAAAATCACATTTTTTCTACTTTTGTTTTGTCGCCAAAGTGAAGTTTATTAACTTAAGAATATTATTTGGCTGCTTCAAGAGTTCAATATGATATATTGTGTAATTAACAATAACAACGATGGTGTTTTGTAATAGAATGGCTCACATCAATTTTGCTTAATGTAGGTCTTTTATATGGATGGACATTTCATGTAGTTATACATAAAAAAGAAGATAAACAATAGTAAAAAAGAAGCAAACAATAAAGGAAGAAAACAAAAGTAAAGAGGGTGTAGAGTCATGAAATGGGGTCAGCAGAAAGAAAAGAGAAGAGACTGCAAGTTCGAATTATTCCTTCTTCCGTGTGTGTTATCATTTGCTTTTATTATTTTCAAATGTAGACATTAAATCTTTGCATCTCCCTATCTACATATAAATTATTACACATCTTTATGTACATTGCGTTAGTGGTGGTACTAACGGACCACAAAGAAAGAAAGTGGCCATGAAAGCTTAAGCAGAGCTGCAATAAGCTGACACATACGAAATCTGTCTAAATATATCAAAGAAAATCTAATTCAATAAATATGTACAAATGGTCACAAAATAGTAAAAGGATGTAATCATGTAAAGTGGTCATGCTCAAGTCGTTTTCTCTATTAACTAAACCCAATTTTTGAAACCACATTGTATTACAAAAAGTGTATATTTGATCACTAACAAATTAAAATACATTAGTGCTAAGTAAAAAGAAGAAATTTGTACTTAACGAGAACATAATTAGGAAAAGTGTATAAACATAGAAATACACTTTTTTTCTTAAAAGATTAATTATTATGAAAGTGGAAAAGAAAAGGAAACAAAAAAGTGAAGAGTGAAGAAAGACTGGTGAGAGAGAGGCTGCAAGAGAGAAAGCTTTACACGTGATTTTAAAGACACCAAAGCCCCAAAAGCAAACCTCTTTTGCATGCGTCTTTAAAGAAGAGCAAAAAATATAATAAAAAGAGTTTCTCTTTTCAATTTCTACATCACACTCATCCTTTTTATCTTCCTCCTCCTCCTTCATCATCACCATAATTCATCATCATCACACACACACACACACTTCTCCTTCTTCTTCTGAGAATTTTTTCTACACATTGATAGGAAAGCTATAATCTTTTGCGTCACACAATCTTCTGAAGCTGCAATCTTGTCATTGGTTGGTGAGTGTTTCTCTGTTTTTATATATTTTTTTTAATATTTTTAGCGGACGGGGTCATTTTCTCTCCATAGCAATAAATTCGAAACATTTTTTAATGAAAAATAAAATTCTCTTAGGGGGAGATATTGATATTTCCACTGCTCTTTTCGATGTTTATTCCTTCACTTTGTTCACTTCCTTTCTCTCTCTCTCTCTTCACAATTCACAGCAAAAAATAAAAAGCTTCGATATTTGTTTCCATCTTGGCAAGAAAGCTTTGTAATTATCTGCTTGGGCTCATCCATATTTTGCTCCGGGATCTCATTTTCCGGTTTCGAATAGAGACAAAAGCTTAAAGCTTCCTCCGGTTTTGTCTTCTGGGTACTACCAATTCCCCCTTTAAAGTTTCAATCTTTTGTCTTAATGGAACAGCACGAGAAAAAAACCTTCTGGGTTTTTGTTTCTTCTCTTTCTTGGTCTCTTCTAGTTTCATGGGTTCTTGTCTTAAACAACTATACATATATACGTAAAGGTCTGTGTCTGTGTATGTACAGTTTATATAAACTCTGTATCATTTTTTTTTCTGTTTTTACCTCTCTGCAAACAACAACAAAAACATGATGGTGAATAATGTTTTTTTTTCTTACTTCACTGTTTGGTTTCAAAGTTTTGATTTTTATTTTTTTCAGTACCTAAAGAAAAACATCATCATGGTTTATGGATTTACTGTATTTAATGCAATCTGACAAATGGGGTTTTTCGATTTTAATTTGTTTTCTTTCTTGGTCATGATTTTGCAGGTTGAATAAATACAAGAAGAGATCAGTTTCTTTTGTTTTTGTTTTGTTTCATTCCTTTTGTAGTGAAACCGGAAGAGAGAAAAAAAATGCCGATTAGGCCAATGAAAGAAACCTCTGAGACTCACTTACTCATCAAACCCAAGCATCATCTTCCCAAAGCCGTGCAAAACGGTAAAGTTCCTCCTACTCCGGCCACAACCACGACGGCAACGGTGGCAGCTCAGAGTCAAGCTTCTTCACCTTCTCCTCCGGCAAAGAACCGTAGCCGGAGGAGAAACCGGGGTGGTCGGAAATCAGACCAAGGAGATGTCTGTATGAGACCTAGCTCTCGTCCTCGTAAACCATCACCGCCTCAGAACGGTCCCGTCGCCGCCGTCTCCGGCACTGAGATCGTCGCCGTGAACCATCAGATGCAGATGGGTGTTAGTGGGTCTACTAAAAGTTCAAACTTTGCGCCGAGGCCTGGATTTGGACAGCTTGGAACTAAATGCATTGTTAAAGCTAACCATTTCCTCGCTGACTTACCGACCAAAGATCTTAGTCACTATGATGTGAGTTTTAACTATTTGTCCTTTTAATGTTCTGTAATGAGTAAATTAAAAAAAAAAGAGCTTCAAACTTTAGTCTAATAATATGTCACAGGTCGTTATCTTATTTAATATTGTTCATATTGTTTATGTGTGATTTAATCTTTGCAGGTTACTATAACTCCTGAAGTGTCATCAAAAAGTGTAAACAGAACTATCATTGCTGAGTTAGTGAGACTATACAGAGAGTCTGATCTCGGGACTAGACTTCCGGCTTACGACGGCCGGAAAAGTCTTTACACGGCCGGAGAGCTTCCTTTCACTTGGAAAGAGTTCACTGTTAAGATCTTTGATGAAGACGACGGTATCATCAATGGCCCTAGGTAAAGACTGTTCTTCCATTTTCTGGACTGATATTGTGTTTTTTTTTAAATTTTTTGACATGTTTTTGTATGTGTTTTGGTAGAAGGGAGAGATCGTATAAAGTGGCTATCAAGTTTGTTGCACGGGCCAACATGCATCACTTAGGCGAGTTCTTAGCTGGTAAACGCGCAGATGGACCGCAAGAGGCGTTGCAGATTCTCGACATTGTACTCAGGGAGTTGTCTGTTAAGAGGTTTTGTCCTGTCGGAAGATCTTTCTTTTCTCCTGATATTAGAACACCGCAGCGACTTGGTGAAGGGTTACAGTCATGGTGTGGGTTTTACCAGAGTATTAGACCTACACAAATGGGCCTATCTCTAAACATCGGTAAATAAAGTTTACTTTAAGAGATTTGTAACTGTATTGTGTTTATGTACAGTCACCTTAATGTGTTCTTCTTTTACTTTGTAGACATGGCTTCAGCTGCATTTATCGAGCCTCTTCCTGTGATAGAGTTTGTAGCACAGCTTCTTGGGAAAGATGTTTTGTCAAAGCCTTTGTCTGACTCTGATCGTATCAAGGTACAATGCTCTTCATCACATAGCATCTCTCCTGTCTTAAAGTCCTTTGAATGTTTTCTGAAGATTGTTTTTGTTATTTTTTGGGGGATTGTAACAGATCAAGAAGGGTCTGAGGGGAGTGAAAGTAGAGGTTACTCACAGAGCAAACGTAAGAAGGAAATACCGTGTTGCCGGTTTAACAACTCAACCAACAAGAGAGCTTATGTTTCCAGTTGATGAGAACGCTACGATGAAGTCGGTGATTGAGTATTTCCAGGAGATGTATGGATTCACGATCCAGCACACGCATTTGCCGTGTCTTCAAGTTGGAAACCAGAAGAAAGCAAGCTATTTGCCAATGGAGGCATGCAAGATCGTGGAGGGACAACGTTACACAAAAAGGTTGAACGAGAAGCAGATTACTGCTCTTTTGAAAGTTACTTGCCAGAGGCCAAGGGACAGAGAAAACGATATTTTGAAGGTAACTTTATTTCATCTTCTTGTTTTTTCTTTCTCAATGGTTCCTTAGTGAGTATTAATCTTTGGTTTTGATAATGTATTGAAGACGGTGCAACACAACGCGTATGATCAAGATCCATATGCTAAGGAGTTTGGTATGAACATAAGCGAAAAGTTAGCTTCTGTTGAAGCTCGGATTCTTCCAGCTCCATGGGTAAAAAACACTAAACAAGCATCTGAATTGTTCTCAAACTATGATACTGTTATGCTAATCTGTCTCTCTTTTTGGTTACTACACAGCTTAAGTATCATGAGAACGGGAAAGAAAAGGATTGCCTTCCGCAAGTGGGCCAATGGAATATGATGAACAAGAAGATGATCAATGGGATGACGGTGAGCAGATGGGCCTGTGTTAACTTCTCACGCAGTGTTCAAGAAAATGTTGCTCGTGGTTTTTGTAATGAACTTGGTCAGATGTGTGAAGTCTCTGGCATGGTAATAACACTCTGTGTCTTTCTCTATTGCTGCTTTTTCACTGGAAATGTTTCTTTCTTATCATAAAAAATTCTCTTTGTGTTTGTTATTGCAGGAGTTTAATCCGGAACCTGTGATACCGATATACAGCGCGAGGCCTGATCAAGTTGAGAAAGCTCTAAAGCATGTTTATCACACTGCTATGAACAAAACCAAAGGCAAAGAGTTAGAGCTTCTGTTGGCTATTTTACCTGATAACAACGGTTCACTTTACGGTATTATCAATTATCTCTACATCCATAAAACTTGACCCCTTTTGTCCTTTTAAGTATGATTACAACGAAAACCTAATGCTTCTTGTAAACTCAGGGGATCTTAAGAGAATCTGTGAAACCGAGCTTGGTTTGATATCTCAGTGTTGTCTCACAAAACATGTGTTCAAGATTAGCAAACAGTATCTAGCAAATGTATCCCTCAAAATCAATGTCAAGGTGAATACTTATCACCGCTGAATCAAAGTGTTCAATTGTTTTTAACAATATGAATCTCAAATATGATGTTTCTTATGTTGTTTTCAGATGGGAGGAAGGAACACAGTTCTGTTAGATGCCATAAGCTGTAGGATTCCATTGGTTAGCGATATACCAACAATAATATTTGGCGCAGACGTGACTCATCCAGAGAATGGGGAAGAGTCAAGCCCTTCAATAGCTGCTGTATAACTTATACAACATAACTCTGTTAACTATACACTTTCTGTATCAAAAAGTAGCTGAGCATGGTTTTTTTTTTTTTTTGGTTAGGTTGTTGCATCACAAGACTGGCCAGAAGTCACAAAATATGCTGGTTTAGTTTGTGCTCAAGCTCACAGGCAAGAGCTTATACAAGATTTGTATAAAACATGGCAGGATCCTGTACGTGGCACTGTTAGTGGCGGTATGATCAGGTAAATAAACAAACCGGCATATTTTTCAGTTTCTTCTGCTCTTTAATTATGTCGTTGGATTCACAAGCTTGTTTTTTTTTTTTTCTTTTTTTGACAGGGACCTTCTGATCTCATTCAGGAAAGCAACAGGGCAGAAGCCACTTCGAATCATCTTTTACCGGTCTGTTGTTTCTCATTATTCATTTCAGTTAAAGAAAACATCTGAGATACTGTGTTTCTCATTGTTGTCTTACTTGTGCAGTGATGGAGTAAGCGAAGGACAATTCTACCAAGTTCTACTCTACGAGTTGGATGCAATTCGTAAGGTAGTTTTACAACTTCTGTTTTTGTTTTGTTTATTTTGAAATCTTGTCTAATTTTATTAGTAAAACGTTTTTCTTTTGTGTGTGTTAGGCGTGTGCGTCGCTTGAACCGAATTATCAGCCACCTGTGACATTCATAGTTGTACAGAAGAGGCACCACACCCGTTTGTTTGCTAATAATCACCGAGACAAAAGCAGTACTGACCGAAGCGGAAACATCTTACCTGGTCAGTTCTCTTGAACACGGTTTGAAACAAAAGGATCATTCATAACAGAACTAACTATTTCTTGACCGCTTTTATTTACAGGTACTGTAGTTGACACTAAGATATGTCATCCAACTGAATTCGACTTCTACCTTTGTAGCCACGCTGGTATACAGGTACGAAACTAGCTTGTAAAACATTGGTTTCACCTATCTAAAAAAAAGAAACTTATTTGGTGTTAATTGAATGGTTTAGGGAACAAGCAGGCCTGCTCATTACCATGTTCTTTGGGATGAGAACAATTTCACAGCTGATGGTATTCAATCTCTGACTAATAATCTTTGTTATACCTATGCCCGATGCACCAGATCAGTCTCCGTTGGTAAATAACATCATCGTCTTCTTCCTTTAATCTTCAAATCAAATGAAAAATTGCAAACTTAATTGTTTTTTTTCTTTTTTTGCTGTTGTTGTATAGTTCCTCCTGCGTATTATGCGCATCTTGCAGCATTTCGAGCACGTTTCTACATGGAACCAGAGATCATGCAAGATAACGGGTCACCAGGGAAAAAGAGCACGAAGACAACAGCTGTCGGAGATTCTGGTGTCGGTGGAGGTGTGAAGCCGTTACCGGCTTTGAAGGAGAATGTGAAGAGAGTCATGTTCTACTGCTAAATGAACGACTATTTTATGAAGACTAGTAGTTTCGTTTTCATTCCGTTCTTAGTTCGGCTTTAGGTTTGCTAATGTTTGTAAATATGTTGGTTCGGCTTAGGCTTCGTTATTTCTAGAGTTGTGTGTTTTAGCTCAGGCTTCATGATAACGTTAATGCAATATGTTTTCCTTAAGGCTTATGGTTCTACTAACAGTTTCTCCATTGTTGCATCGTTCTCGTGAGCTTTAACTTCCTTTTTTATAGAGAAGGCTGGGCTTAGTGTAAAGATCTTAAACTCAAAGTTCTGTTTTGGGCCATTTTTTGGAAACTTCTAAGAAATGGTTTTAGAATAAACAACTCTATATCAAGATCTAGTCGTTTTTCTTTGAATGTTGTGATAGACTTACAGAAGAGTTTTTATGGGTTTACTCACACTGCCAAAGTAAATAGTGATGAATAATCTTCACTAGCTCTAAGTCGTTATGCGCCTCATAATGCACATGCAGAAGTACAGGGTTGCATACCTGAACAAATTCACAACCATCATCTTCCGGAAAGAGAATAGAATCTGCTCAGAGATAAATCAAAAGTCAGATTAAGAAATACTTTGATAGCGAGCAGGGTAAAGAGAAAACAACAGCATGGCATAAAACTGACTCAGTCTTAGATAGCCATGACCAACAAAACAAATATAAGCAGGCGAAATGCATAAGGAACTGCCGCATATACTCCAATTATACTAATCAAGAAATTTGCCGACCAAAAACAAAAGCGGCAAATTCATAAATTTAGAAAGTTATGGTCATTCCTTTTGGCCTTATACTCAAACTTCAAGCATATATACAGTTAATTAACGGAGATTCAGTAGTGCAACAATCCTCAAGAAGAAAACAACTCTCCTGACATAGATAACAACTACAGAAACAAAAGTAAACTGGTAAAATCCCAAACATACAGCTAATCCACAGAGAAACAAAAAAAAAATAAAACTTTGCTTCTGCCAACTCTAATCTGGGCAACGTACTAAGACTAAAACTAAAGATTTGGAAACAGAAGCGAAAGAAGTCACCAACGGAGACTCCACTGTCAGAATCAGCGACCTGATTCTTCCGAAGCTTCCTCTCCAAATGGGCCCGCGATCCATATCGTCCCAAGTGGTCCTTTCTTTGCTAATATAAACTGAAGTATAATCTTAGCATATACATTGACTATTTATATTTCCTACCTCTCTGGTCTTTGTAGGTTGATGGAAAGCCTAGCTTGGATCATCTATTTGACAGGATCAATCAAGCTATAAGCGTAGTGCCTTGTTACTAGTGTTCGCTGTCAAGAGAATATGGTTGGACACTTCAGAGCTTGGTCAATCCTCCTAAATAAATAAATAAAGAGAAACAATTGAGTGGTCAAAAATGTGTAGGGGATGACTTGTCTAACGAGAATCTGAAAAAACTGAGCACAATCAAACCAACATCTCAGCTGAAGAAGAAGGATATATGAATGGGTTTAAGGAGTCTGAAAGCAGACAAAAAGTAGAGAAGTAAAACTTGTTGGTTTTACCATCTCTGTACTTAGAACAGAGGAATCAACAGACTGAAAATCAACCCGCAAAGGTAAAACAAAACCAACAAGCTTTTTTAAAGAAACAAAACATCTTTACCAAAGAATCTGTGAATGGATCTAACAGAGCAGTCAAAAAGAAGAGAAAACAAGTAAACAATCAAGACTTGTCTTATAGAGAAACAAAGACCAATAAGCCATCAAACAAATCTATACAATGATCACAGGAATAAAGAGAAAACAAATATCTAGACTCTAAACGATTCCACCCTTCTTCAAGAATCAAGATCATCAACATCACCATGTCAAAACCAACCCAAACTCTGTTTATAATGCAAACTTCACTATGATTCAATTCTACTAGGACTCTAAAAGATTTCACCTTCTTCAAGATCATTAAAAAGATCATCATCAATATTAGGTTTTAAAACCAACCCAAACTGTTTAAGCAAAGATCGATCTCTTGCCTTGCGGGAGCCGCCAATGAGATTTATCAGTTCTCTCTCGGTAATCGAGGAATCTTGTTCGAACTTACGTTTTGATCTTGCTTCTTCTTCCACTTTTATGACCGCAAGCCTTTCCTCTTGTCTGGTTTTCATCCTTTCTTCCATCATTGCTTTCTCTTCGAGTTGGTTCCTTTCCAGAAACTCCTTCTCCCTTGTGATCTTCATCAAAGCCTCGGACTTGTTACTACTCGACTTCACAATTATATCTGCAAACCTAATCTTTAACGCTGCCGCACGATCAGATTTTGACAAGGAAGAAGACAAGAACCACGGATCGCTACTCGTACTTGTTACTGTCGTCATTGGTAGAAAAGAGAGAGAACTAAATCCGAAGAGTAATGAAAAGTAAGAAGAAAACGAATCAGAGAAAGAAACCCTAAATTTGGGAGTGTTGTTGTTGTCTTGCGAGACAAGAGTGTATGCAAAATCTTATATCGTTAAGTATCTGAGTGCGTTTATAAAGATTGTGTTTGTGGCGATTTTCTTTTTTTCCTTTTTCTTTGAGGGATCCGATCATTTATTAATGCATTGGTTATTTCCTTTTTTTCTAAAACTTAGCCGTTGATAATTACTTTTTTTTCTTCTTCTTTTTTTATTAAACTCAAGCTATAAATTATAGATGCTCCTATTTTATTGCGTTTCAATGTAATTGACTATAATTTTGTATTTCTTTTTTTTTCTCAAAAAAAAGACTTTTAGATTTAAACCCTAGTTAACATTCTGATTGGCCTTAACCGGGTTGGACTAAACCGTAATTCTAATTGGTAAATCCTAGCATAACCGGGACGAAACATGCTATTATGCCTTAACCGAACTTCGAACTGTTAAACCCTAACATAACCGGGACGAAAACAAGCTGCTATCCCTTAACCGAAATCAGAACTAACCCGAACGTCGAATTGTTAAACCCTAACATAACCGAAATCAAAACTAAATCCGATTCTCACTCGCTTCGTCTTCTTCTTCTACTCTCCCTCCATTGATTCCTCCCAAATCAATCAAAGCTTCTTCGATCTCCCTCGTAAGTTCTCTCTAACAACTTCACTACATCTGATAATTCTTTCCTTAATAATGTCTAGAAGGTTGAACCTAGCTTTAAAATCGTTACGTCTTATTCATCGCGTCGATCTACAAACCCTAGTTTTCGGTGCGTTACGCAATCGCACAGTCTCCACATCCTCAGAAAACCTCCCGCTTACGTCATCGTCGAGTCATGGTATTGTAGATGAGAGTTACGTCTTAGCAGAACTATCTTCACTACTCCCAATTTCAACTAAAACAAAAACTACCAAAGACGACGTTAGTTCTTCAACGAATCAAGTAACCGTAGATTCGTTTTTATCCCCAGAGGAGAGACTCAGAGGTGTGTTTCTTCAGAAACTAAACGGCAAATCTGCGATACACAAGGCTTTGAGTAGTCTCGGTATTGATATGAGCATAGACATTGTGTCCAACGTTGTTGATAGTGGGAACTTAAGTGGTGAAGCGATGGTTACGTTCTTTAACTGGGCGATACGCGAGCCGGGTGTGTCTAAAGAAGATGGTGTTGTTAGCTACTATGTGATTCTAAGAGCGTTGGGGAGGAGAAAGTTCTTCTCTTTTATGATGGATGTTTTGCGGGAGATTGTTAAACCTGATGTGAAGTGTTTGAGTATTGCTATGGATAGCTTTGCTAGAGCTCATTATGTGCGTAGAGCGATAGAGTTGTTTGAGGAAAGTGGAGATTTTGGGGTGGAGTGTAGTAGGACTGAGTCTTTTAATGCTTTGTTGCGGTGTCTTTGTGAGCGTTCACATGTGTCTGCTGCTAGCTCGGTGTTTAATGGGAAGAAAGGTGAGATATGTTTTGATGGTTGTAGTTATAATATTATGATTGGTGGGTGGTCGAAGTTAGGTGAGGTTGAAGAGATGGAGAAGGTTTTTAAGGAGATG
This sequence comes from Eruca vesicaria subsp. sativa, assembly GCA_932364175.1. NCBI lineage: Eukaryota > Viridiplantae > Streptophyta > Magnoliopsida > Brassicales > Brassicaceae > Eruca > Eruca vesicaria. The sequence continues at coordinate 350,351 of CAKOAT010098488.1, forward strand.
GTGGAAGGTGGGTTTGGTCCTGACTGTTTGTCTTTTAGCTACTTTATTGAAGGGTTGGGAAGAGCTGGTCGTGTTAATGATTCTGTTGAGGTTTTTGATGATATGAGAGACAAGGGTTGTGTTCCTGACGCAAAGGTTTACAACGCTATGATTTGTAATTTCATTTTTGCTAGAGATTTTGATGAATCTGTGAGGTATTACCGGAGGATGCTGGATGAGGAGTGTGAACCTGACTTGGAGACGTATTCCAAGCTTGTTTCTGGGCTCATTAAAGGCCGTAGAGTTGCAGATGCGCTTGAGATATATGAAGAGATGTTGTCAAGAGGGATTGTTCCCACCACAGGGCTCGTTACCTCTTTCATCAAGCCGCTTTGCAGCTATGGTCCACCACACGCTGCCATGGTTATTTATCAGAAAGCGAGAAAAGCTGGGTGTAGGATATCGGAGAGCGCATATAAGCTCTTGCTTAAGCGTCTATCAAGATTTGGGAAATGTGGGATATTGTTGAACGTGTGGGAAGAAATGCAAGAGTGTGGATATCCTTCCGACGTGGAAGTCTACGAGAATATCGTGGACGGGCTGTGTAACGTTGGGCATCTAGAGAATGCTGTGCTTGTGATGGAAGAAGCCATGCGGAAAGGGTTTTGCCCAAACCGCCTTGTTTATAGTAGGCTTAGCAATAAACTCATGGCTTCAAACAAAACGGAAATGGCTTATAAGCTGTTTCTGAAGATCAAAGAGGCTCGTATTAAAGACAATGCTCGCAGATTCTGGCGAAGAAATGGGTGGCACTTTTGATCTTGATGTTCTGTTGTATGTTTACAGGGAAACTGAAAAAGTCTTTGTATATGTGAAAACTTTACTCTAATAAATTGTAATAGAGAACACTTGAAAGTTACATAGAGTAGGGTTCGGTTTGTAATCTTACCTTTATTAACCCCTTTTGGTGGGTGGCGGCTTAACACACAAATGCATACTTGTTCCTCTCTAGGTTGCTGTCGGAAGATTACGATTCTTAGTGTTCTAAATGGAGGCAGTAATAAGGAAATGGCAGCAAAAGTTCAGAAAAGCGAAAGAGGAGATGAACAAATGGGAGGCGCTTCAAGTTGGATGGGTTTCCCGCTTCAGTAAAGCTTCTTCTATCATCCAGAGATTACAGGTATAGCTGGAATAATTGTGTTTGTTGGCTTGATTGAATACTGTATATCTGATTTTTTTTTTTTGGGTTCTGTGAAAAGGAAATTCAAAATCCTGGGAGCTATGGAGCTTTGAGATGTGTTAAGGGAATTGAAGACGCGGTCTTGAAGAAACAGATGGATCAACTGGAGGCTACTCTGCTTTCTATGAAAAACGATTTGTAAGTATTTTCGTCACAAATTGCTGTTTAGGATTGTTCTCGTAGTAAGTAAAGGTTGTTGACATGTTACATTCATGGGTGGTGCTGACGGAAGGGAGGAGTTCCGCGGATGTGTTTTGACATTTGAGAAGCTTCATCGAGAAGGGTCGCAGCTACTCAAAATGGAACAGAGCAAGAGGAGAATAGAGGAACGGATTGGAGTAAAACCTTGCGTTGCAGATTGTTTAGAGGGACTTTCTCTTCTTTATGTGATGCATCAGTCTGAGTAAGCAAACAGAATCTACTTTGTTATTGAAGTTGCAATCATCATTTACTGATTTTTTTGTTGTTGTGATTTTGGCAAATTCTGCAGATACCATCTTAAATGTTCGATTCTTTCGGCACTTTCATGTCTTGTACTGAAACCAAGGTACTGAAAGATATTATACAAAACTTTGGGAAGTTTATATAATATTGTTTAAAAATTGCTCTCCTGTGTTCACTACAGTCCTGGCGATCTTGTAGCGCTCCAATACCTCGTGGTTGATCAGCCAAATATCCTGAATAATGAAGGTAATTATCGTTCGTCTTCCATTGTTTTGTTTGCGATATGAAGAAATGAATGTTAATTTAGCTTCTTATCTATTGTGCAGTGCAACACATCTTCGATCTCATATTCGCTGAAGAGATCAAATAATGTTAAGAGGGAACATCTTTATTTTATTTTCTTAACTTGCAAAACAAAAATGTAGTTCTCACGATAAGGTTATAGTATTGGTGAATGAAAAAACTGTTACGAATGTAAGACGGACGGCAAGCCTTGTCTTCAACCTATAGTTTCCCTGAACCGAGAACCAGAGTTAGTTTCACCGTCACGGTGCTCGAATTCTGGACCACCAATTTCGTACATCAATTTGACGATTGTTCAAATGAAAAATTAAATTTGATAAGTATGCACCATATAATTAGTTGATATTAAATAAAAAATTAAATTTGATAAGTATGCACCATATAATTAGTTGATATAAAATTTGCTTCACTGGAATACATTCTGTTTATTCATTTTGATATTACTGATGAACATTAATCCTTAAATTTGCATTGTTTACTCTTGTAAGACAGCCGATTTGGCAGAGAAAAAACGAATCTTTTTTGAAGAATAAGCACTGGAAGGGTATGTTTCAAAAAAAAAAACACTGGAAGGGTGTTGAACCAATCCAAAGGGAAACAATCTTGAAGACTAATATTCATCAATTAGTATTACAATTTCTTTTACTCGAAACAGAGATTATATTAACATAGATTAAATACATGATTGAGACACTGAAGCCGGCAAGCCACACAGCTTCCGGAGAGTAAGCCAGCGGATGAAAGAGCAATCCCTGGATACTTTAGCTGGCGAACAACAGAAGTACTACAATTCTATGTAGATCAATTTTATCTAAAATGATTATATAATATTTATTTCTAGTTTGGAACAAATCTAAATAAAACATAGTAGAAGACATGATCGTGTCAAACAAATTTAAAATTTGAGGTCAAGCTTTAACGCTAGAAAATTACTCCTCAAATGAATCAGAGATTGCTGAACATCGCGACAAAGGAAAAAGTGAAAAATTATCTTGTTTTGATGCATTCGGAGAAAACACCAAAAATCTAATGTAATGGCAGTACTTTTCTTTCAATGACACATTACTAAAAAAATCTATTATACTTAGTGAATACCTTTTTGAGAACAGGAAAAACGGATGTTAAGTTCAACAACACCAATATTTGCTTGATTCCAAACACCGAGAGATCCACTAAGATGACAGTATTGAGACCTATCAATCTTTACAATGTAGGACATAAGATTATTTCAAAGAATTATGTTAAGGGTTAAAGGTTAAAGGGTTGCTTCCTATATCTCATCTCGTAAATACAATCGGTTTTTGCAGCAGAGAATTTGATTTCAGATAATATATTTATCGTTCAGGAAATATTTTAGGGTTTATGAATCAATAATTTATGCAAAGGAAAATATATGGAGAACAAAATAAATATGAGCAAGGCATATGATAGTAGATTTAAGTTTAATTTGAGTCCTGCTCTATAAGATGGTATTTGATGTTCAATAGATTCAATTGATGATAGAATATATATCTTCGGTACAATATAGAATTCTATTGAATGGACAGCTAAGAGAACACATAATTAATTTATAAATCTTTATGCATTATGTTGTTAATTTAATAGTTAATTTATAAAAACTCATAAATATTTTAATAATTCTTATAAATGATTAATAATGCTTCATAAAGCAAGAATAATATATCTCAATTTAGACAAAAGTAAAGCATGTTGGTTCAGAAATCAATGAGAAGAAAAGTAACCCATGCATTATTTTACAAAGCAAAGTGGATAGCATTGGTTCAGACTTCATGGCTGTCTTTTTTTTTTTTTTTTTTTTTGAACTTTTTCTTAACTTCATGGCTGTCTTTGTATTTGACTTTCTCATTAACTGATTGTCTTTCTCTTTGACCTAGTATAACCGACTATTTTTCTCTTTGACTTCATAAGTTAATTATCGTCAGTAATGTTTCCAGCATTGTCAAATACAAAAATGGTGAAATTGAATTTTAAAAAAATTTAAGTTAGAGTAGGTTTTAATAGTGTTAACGATAATTAACTCATGAAGTCTATATTCCTATTTAGAGTAAAACGTCAATTTTCTTTCGGCAATTCTCTCAAATAGATATTTTTAAATTTTTATCATAAAATAGATTCCAAAAATTAAAATGACCAATATAACATTTTTTATTTTGAAAATTCTAAGTTTTTTTTTAAATTTTTGCTTTTGAAATCCTATCCACAAAACTCCACTACTCAGCTCTAAACAAAAAAGTATAGGATTAGTTATTCCAAAAGATATAAGTTTATATTTACTTTTTTTTTTATAAAAAATATAAGTCTATTTTGATTTTTTTTAAGGTCTATATTTGTGATAAAATTTTTTTAGGTATATCCTATAGAATTTCTTATCTTCTATTCCTATTTTTATTATTTCCGACACTTGAGGTATACTTTCCAACTGCTCTACAAAATAATACAGGGGTCATTCTTCTTCTCATCTATTTCTAAATTAATATGTTGTACTTTTGTCGTCTTGAGATATATTATTCTCTCTTTATAAGTTTTATGAGTCATTTGTAAAATATTAAAATATTTATAAATCTGTATAAATCGGTTATAAAATTGATAAGTAATGTATGAGGGTTTATAAATTAGTTTTAAAGGCTTATAAATCAGTTTTAAATAATTCTTAAATGATAATAAAGTTTTTAAAACTATTTAATGCGTTTTAGTGATAAAAACTCTCAACTATTTCTGAATCATAAGAAAACCTCTCAACTAAGTATTCAGCATTATAAACTCTCAACTTATAAACCACTAGTTGCATATTCCCCGGGATCATTATGTTTGCGTGTATTTTTTTCGATTGTTGGTTTAGTGGATTCTTCTAATGACACCAATTAATAATGAAATGGAAAATTTCATGTTTTTATATCGTATGTCAAAACTTGATATAATTCTATATTTATAATATTTATATTTGTATTAAACGATTTATCAATATGAAAATAACCTTAATTAAGTTAATGTTCGTTGTTTAAGTTTCATTAGATAGGTTTTTATATATGGTTTTTTGTAAGTTTCGGTTTTGTTCATAAATGATGTGGCATTTTTATCT